>JAWPHD010008813.1:0-110793 GCA_037043455.1 Cyrtodaria siliqua
TGAATATGAAGGTATTATAACTGCTGTCAGGAATTATTGGCAAAACTGAATATTGTGCATCTAGCATGTAATAGCCAAAACCTATACGTCCACTAATCCTATCCTTAATTCTACAAATGAGAAAGGCTGTCGAAACATATATGACATATGATTAGAAATAATGTATATCCCAAAGCATTAAGTAAATTAGTAAAATGAAGTAGTTAGTGTCCAAACTTTGAATTGAAAGATTATATGCCATACCTTATAAAATAACAAAAGATCCTCAGTTACTTTGGTTCAATTTAGAATCAACCATACGATACTTGGAACAAATTACCTTTTATCGAAAATGAATATTGTTAATAACCATATGTGCAGCTTTTGCAATAATACACCTGAAACTATCCATCATCTGTTTTGGAACTGCGGAACAGTAAAAGAATTCTGGTCAAAACTTCAAACTTATATTACAGAAAAATGCAATACAGCATTCGTACCTTAACAGAAACAGATCTTTTATTTGGAAATAGTAAATTTGATACAGTTTTGAGCAAATCATCATGCAAGCAAAACTTTACATTTACCGAAACAAGATGCACGTCAAATCCACAGCTTAACCTTTTTAAAACGTATATAATATCTTTGCACAAATGTGAGAAACTAATCGCATATAAAAACTTAAAAATTAATAAGTTTGAAACCATGTGGAGTCAATACCTTGCTATCTGTGGAACTGGAGTACAGAGATAATTTACTTACTAGTTGATTTTTCAAGTTTCAAACTGTAGCAAATTAACTTAATGTTTTCATTCTGGGACATGCAAAGCTTAGCTTACTAATCAGAAATGGCATACCCTTTCTTATATCTTGATCTTTCTTAATCAACCTTCTTGTTGAAAAAACAATAATTTTGGAAGTTGTGTATATTCATCCTTTAAAACTATTCTAAAACATTGTCCTTTGATAATGGATTTATATACAGATTTATAACACAGGATGTTTGTTTTTTCTCTTTCCAAAAACAAAATATGAGAAAAAAATCAGTGTAACATGAAACAATGTTCATTTTTGATACTATAACATTACAATTATCTGTGTAAAATAAGTCTTTATGTATTGACAATGTGGGTTGTACACTGGGTTTTGAAACAAAAAATATTCTTTAGGGCTGGCGTGGCGCAGTCGGTAGCGCGGCGGATTTGTATCCGGAGGCCACGGGTTCAATCCTCCGTGGTGCCACTGAGTTTCGTCGGTGTGTTTTTGGGCAAGACACTATCCCTTAGGATCCGTCGGATGGGGTACACCAGGCGGTCGCGTGTATCGATCTATCCTCCGAGCACGTTAAAGAACCATAGGAATCTATTCAATAATAAGAGTAGGGCACGGTTCCCAGATTCCTATGTATCATTCCCCTCTCTCTGAGGCGTCTCTAAATAATCTATACTGTGTTGATGAGCCGTTAAACAACATTCAATTCAATTCATACATTTATTATTGTTTTTTTCCCCAGAGTTTATAGAGACTCACTGCAATCTTATAGCATCCATATATTCTTTATATAGCAATCATACTATATATATTTTCCACCAAAATTGTTTAGGGAAATACCTGTGGATTGCAGTGGGGCCTTTTTTACACTCTGTTAAAATTGTTCATTGTATAATACTTCTATAATTGTAAAGAATCAGAAATCCTCCCCATTTATTCCGTCTCTGATTACAATATATACATGTATGCATTTATTCACTTGATTATATTTCCTATTTCTTTATTTACAAACTAATTATGCATATTACATGTTTTTTGAAAGGTTTGTTGAGGGATGGCCCACCCCGACCCTCACAAACTTAATGCGGGGTGAATAAATGGATCACCATTAATCTGGTGATTGAAATTAAAAAATAAAAAAAAGTTTCAATTCATAATAAAAATGTCAAATCACGCAAAATATGTCGTTAGCACTGTGTTTTTCAGATCTTAAGTTTGAATTGATGATATAATTTGAATGGAACTGCCGTAAAATGCTTAAATAAACCTGGTGCATAACCGAGCACTAGTCTAGTCCTTCATAATAAGACTTCGCATTTTGTATACCGTATTTCACATTTCTTGTCTCTCCTTTTTATCTCTTTCTATTTTAACTTTTTTTATTTTGCCTAAATGAGAACAATAGTCATTATTTAAGATGGTTTACAAATAAAACAAAATGTTACTAGTTTATATTTATTGGAATAAGCTGGCAATGGCTTCAACAATATATAGTGTAAAATAAAATGTGTAGTTAATCAAATTGAAACATTTCAGGTAAATCCAATGTTCATAGTCCAAACTAAGTTTAAAAGTGTAAACCCTGGGAACAGATGTTCACAAAGACAAGTCTTAAAGTTAAAAACGTCTTGCATAGAAAAAAACAAAGTTCTTAGAATACTGTACAGTGTAAACCCTTATTTTTTTTATGATTTTTTTTAGAATAATGTTAGGCTATGTCCCAGAAATCGACATCAACACTTTCGTTTGACACTATTGCAACATTCTGACGCAATAGCCTTGCGCTTGCAATGCCACCCTATATAATGCCATACTTATGTAAGGCTAGTCCGGACAAATGGAAATAAACACCTCAAGTTCTAACTCAAATATTATACCTACCTCTCGTACATTATTTAAACAAAAGCGTTACTATAATATTTTTCTAGGACTGAACCTAAGTTATATCGCCGCCTTGGCAAGGTCATCCACCATCCAGCATGTCCCGACCGCTTTATCAACGATAAAACAAACACATTTAGTAATTTACAAATGCATATACAACGTAACTTTATTTACTTTTTATTCGAATAATTATATTAGTCATCTAAATGTGTATATAACGATAATACGACAAGACCAAAACATCCTGGATGAATGGTGTAAAAGAAATTGATGTTCCCATCCACACACACATTCAATAACACTTGATGCGTATTAACAATTGGTTTCGAGATAGCATTTAAATACCGTGATTTCCAATTGTAACACTGTACCGCTAACTTGGAAAGAATTATGTTAGGCTATGACCCAATAATTGACATCCACACTTTCCTTTAATACTTGTTGTCGACTTGTGTTCGATACAGAAATGACAAAATAATAAGCTGGAATCAACTTTCATTTTAAAGCAATAGCACATACAGTGTCGTACTTCTGTTAGGCTATGACAGAAGAATCGAAATAAACACTTCCGTTTCAAAACTGTTATTATACACTTAAATACCTGTCGGATATTATTTAAACATAATGTTACACATACTTATCTATGTCTAAATAAGTTCACAGCCTTGGCAAACGTCATCTCCCATAATTCCAATCAATAACCAGAGTTGTCGTTCCTTTTGCATATTCCTATCTGTCAATGTCGTAACACAATACGGCCGTTGCGAACATAAGCAGGGTATACCGACATGTAACAAGCATTCAACACTAATATTTGATGCGTATTATCAACAAGTAGTTTGGAGATAACAATTAAATACCGATTTTTAGAACACAAAAACAGATCGATACTGACCAATTGTCGGTCACTGCAAAGAGGTCAGTGAACGCGTTAGAATTACACGTTCATAATAACCTCTGATTTCCACCCCCTGAAATAATTAGTATTTGTTCCCTAGTAGAACAAATCCCAATATGAAAAAATAAAGATCACAATAATGATGGTTAAACTTGAAAAAAGCTACTGTACGGTCGCTTAAATGGATATATATTTACATAATTGTTATAAACTCCATTCTTGGCGTTGATCTCAGCTCTCTGAAGTGCCCAGTGAAACGGAGCTATTATTTTTCAACATTTCAATTAAAGACAACCCGGTTAAAATCAGATAATAAATATAATAACAGTCGTGAAAGAAAAGAATGTAGTTAGAAGAGTTTATGGATGTGTAAACGTCTGGAAAACTGGTCGACATCACATGTTAGGTTTCATCCTGGGTATGCTTCAAACTGCAATATATAGTGACCGATGGCAATCGCAGGGATGCATGTCAGCCGATCGATGGTGTCTCCTTCCACATGGGTTATATATAATTTTTCTTCTTCAGGGATGCATGTTAACGGTAAAACTATCTTTCAGTCATTCAGTCTTTTTCTTTCTTTCTTCTTTTTTTCTTTCTTTCTTTCTTCGTCACAATGAACATGTTTAATAATATGAAATGAGTCTATTTTCCATTTACACTAAAAATATGATGAAAAATGTTATCAAAAGTGTTTGTATGTAAGAAAAGCATGCTTCCTTACACTACAGAGATGAGTGCCAACAGCGCAAACTAATGTACAAAAACTTATCAAAATTAATTTTAATTTAGATTACAGGTAAAATTATTTTATTTCAAATATTTACATAATTATAATAAACTTCCATTCTTAGATCTCAGCTCTAAATGCATGAACTAAAAGCGCCCAACAAAACCTGTAGGTAATTCTTATAATTCCAACATTTCAGTTAAAAACTTAACTTCACTTAAGATAATAAACATTAAATAGTATAAAGGTCGTGACAGAATCATGGAAAATGTAGTTGGAAGAGTATGGATGTGTAAACTTCTTGAAAATCATGACATCTATAGTGGCTGATGCATGCCGACCGATCATTGGCATCTCCTTCCATCTGGGTTTTGATTCTTCTGCTTCTTCACAATATGTAACATGTTTAATATAAAAATTATTTTTTATCTCATTTCCTCTGAGGTTGCTGTCCAAATATAACCTAATAAGATGTCTCAACGGGACGTATAACCTCATTTCATTTATTCTTATTGCAACGAACACATGAAATGAGCAACACTATAATTATGTGAATGATTTTAGAATATGTTTGTATAGTTTTGTATTTACAGCTCAGTAAATGTGCAAGGCCTCTGACAGGACTCGAACCTGGATCTCTTTTCTTGAAAGAAAAGCATGCTTCCTTACACTACCGAGTTGCATCCCAACAGAACAAACTAGGCGTACAAAAACTAGCCAAAATTGAAAGTTATAAACTTAAAGAAACTCATATAACCTGGCAACTAATTGCAAAATTACACTACAAAGCCAGTTTATCAAAACTCTATCCAGGTTTTCAGGGCATATAATAATGCATATATGCCGATTAAAAGTATAGGTTTATTCACTAAAAATAACGGCGACTGAATATGCATAAAATGAATTGTGAGTTTATGGTCACCAACTCGGACAACTGGCTCGTCTCTGGCTCCATGAGTTTATGGTCACCAACTCGGACAACTGGCTCGTCTCTGGCTCCATCATTTTCCTCCAGCAGGTCACCACTGGCCATCTGCGTGGTTTCTAGCTTGGTTCCCTGGCCTCCCACAATGCTTTGCACAGTAGGCCAGGTATTCACCGTCGAATGGCGATTTCTATAACAGATGATCAAGATGGCGGCGCATGTAGAAAAGCCCGTTGAAAAGGTAAACATTGACCGATTGGGAGTTACTCTACTGTGACACTTCTGATATTTTGATGCATTTTATTACGGAAACATATTTTAAAATGGACCATGAGCTCGTTTTGTTGCGATACAGCGTTAATGTTGTCAAATCAACGACGACTGTGAGTGCATGTGTGTTGGGTATCAGATGGGTGGGGTGTCGTTGTAAACATTGACCGACAGGGAGTTATTCTACTGTTCCACTTCTGATATTTTGATGGATTTCATTACGGAAACCTATTTTAAAATGGGTTGTGTGCTAGTTTTGTTGTGATACAGCGTTAATGTCAAATCAACTATGACTTTGTGTGTGTTGTGTAAACAATGGATGGGGTATCATATGTACACATAGACTGATCGGGAATTATTTTACTATGTCATGGCGGATACATAAACATATTTTTAAATGAATGCTATTGCCGTCTGTTCATGATACAGCGTTTAATATGGTATATTCAATACTACAGTATGCCTCTGTATCTGAACAGTCAGGGGCGTAGCTGGGTGAATTTGAACTGTACGCCCAATGGGGTTCCAAGTAGCAACCGCCCCTTGGTCAGGGAGGCTCTTGACGATCGTAAGTTAGATTTCAGGATTTTTAGCTTAGATTAAATGTATGTATAATTCAAGCAGAAGAAAGCGCACATGTAAAGTCAGTTCAAATAGTATACATGTATTTATATATTTTTTATAACAAATTAAGATCGGGAAAATAAGGGCACAACGACTGTGCTGGAAAATCAAATATTTTACTCCTAACCTCCTACCCCACTTCGGATTTTATTGCATATTTGGACTATTTATTTTATTATTTATTTCTGGCGAACTGTACGCCCGGGCATATGCCTGGCTACGCGCCTGACAGTAGCAGGATGGAGTTTTTTCTTTCTTCATAATACTATCTACACAGTGATAATGTACATGTAGGCTAATTTACTTGCTATACAATTATATTTTTAGCATATGCATACCCTAGTATAGCAAGAAACCAAGACAGATACTCATTAGGCGATAACAGCAGCCAGCATTTGTGCCAGACCATAAAGGAAGTGGTGTCATGACCTCTTGCTGTCACATGAAACTATCCATCTCGCGACTGTATATTTAAGTTCTGCATTTGCGATTGGATAGTGATTTGGGATAAGCATGCTATTTCTACAATATGTTTCATCACTTACATCTGCTCATGGATTTCCTTATCAGCTGAAGACAGAACAGACTTTTTTGACAATTATAAGTAATTACTAGTAACTAAAATCTAACCTACTTGTAAACACATTATGTTTGAGCCTTCTAAGATCAAGTCAAATACTTTTAATTGCACTTGGCTTAAACAAGAACTGATCCTAATGCTCTACAGAGGGATTCTGATTTAACATGCTGCAACTTTATCTAACTAATTTAAATCACAAAGATGGACACCAACATATATTCAACAATGTTTTTATGTTTGATTTCTATTTTTCTAAAAGATTTAGTGGAATATTGAATGTATACACCATAAATAATGATAACATATACCTTTTTGAATTTCACCCCAAGTGACCCATTCTTACCTCGAAATAGAATCATCTAAATAAACACAATATAACAAGTTTCATACTGGCATACACTTCAGTGTCATTGTCTTAAAGGGACACACGACAGTCTTGAAGTGTTTATAAAATTTTGAAATTAGCATCTCAATTTATATATCACATTTTGAGTTTTAAGTTCCTGTTATTCGACCATCGGTTTAAATATAATATTGGTGCAATATAACCAATAGTTAGACATATAGAAAAACATATTTGATTTATACTATTCTTGTTATTAATAAAAATGACTAAACAAACATGAGATGCCAGGAGTTTATATAAAACATCAAAATTGCCATATGTCCCTTTAAATTTACAATGAAACGACTCTACTGCTTACAGACTTGAACTGCAATCCAAAGCTGATTGTAGACTGGATACTATGTCATACTATCGGTCAGAAACAATTGTTGAAATATGCAAAGGATATACCTATCTTTTTTCAGGGAGACATCACTGCGATACAGCTTTTTTTATCGCTAATTCAATTTCAGATATATCTAATTAAATTTTTGATATCGGTAATTGAATTAGCGATATCACTAATTCTAATACTGATATCAAAAATTGTATTAGCGTTATTAATAATTGAATTAGCGATATCCAGAAATGAACGAATTTGTGATATCGGTAATTCAAGTTTTGATATCAAAAAATCATTTCTTGATATCGTTAATTCAACTTCAAGTATCACAATGAACGCTCCCTAGTTTTCAATCCCAAAATTCAACATTCCAAAATGTCCGCAGTTTTATCTTGAGTGACTTCGATCACGAACCATAGTAGCCGTAGTTTAACAATGGTCAATGGTTTAAACATCAGTCTACTATAGTTCAACCCCGGCAAGGGGGTGGTTGCTCTGGTTCAATCATGACGGACAAAAATAAACTTTCGCAAATTTGAAACTAACTTTGTTGTATCCAGGCATTTATAGACATTTGACTTGATTTAGTATGTAGTCAGTTACTCTATAGACATACCAGACGCGCGCATATAAGAAGTCCGAAACGCGACAGAAAGAGACGCTAACCTACAAGAGCTGATAGCATACATCACGGAGGGGTGGCCAGAGACTAAAGACAATGTACCACTCTCCATAATGGCGTTCTACGATATGCGCGATACACTGAGTCACCAAGACGGTATTGTACTAAAGGGCGAAGCCATAGTGATACCCAAGTCACTCAGAAAGGACATCAAACATAGACTCCATAGCGCACATATGGGGTACGATAGTATGCTTCGTAGAGCACGCGGGACTGTATTTTGGCCGGGAATGAACTCTGAAATTAAGCAATTGGCAGATAAATGTGATACCTGTCAGGAAGTAAAACCTGCTAATCAGAAAGAAACACTCAAGCAACACTCTGATGGTTCAGAGCCATGGAACAAGATTGGTCTAGATTTGTTTGAAATTGAAGGCAGGCACTACTTAATTGCGGTCGACTACTATTCAAACTTCATCGAAGTAGACCTGATGACAACAACAACTAGCGCAAGAGTAATCACGATACTGAAAAAACAATTTGTTAGATTCGGGATACCAATGACAATCGTATCAGACGGGGGTCCGCAATTCGCGTCAACTGAATTTAGTAACTTTGCATCATGCTGGGGTATAAATCACATAATGTCGTCCCCAGGACATCAACAAGCAAACGGTAAAGCTGAATCTGCCGTGAAAACAATAAAAAACATGATCAAAAAGACAATAAAAGACAATCGCGATCAAAATGAGGCACTCCTAGAGCTAAGGAACACTCCGCGCCAGGATACCAAACTAAGCCCTGCCGAAATGATGTTTGGCAGAACAACGCGCTCGGTATTACCTGAAATCAGAAAACCAATGAAACCAAATGAAAAACGCGAGTCGCGAAAACAAACTGTCAAGAAATGTTATGATAAGAATGCGCGACCAATGGAAATGCTAGAAATAGGACAATGTGTCTATTTTGAACATAAGAAGGGAGATAACTGGAGACAAGGTAAAATCACCGCCATATTGGGTGATCGAACATACACTGTCCAGGATCAAAACGGTGCTACATACAGACGAAACCGTATACACATGAGGCCTACTAAAATAGAGGTTAACATTCGCGACAAATCACCTCATCGCGAAATCCAGACTAGCCAAATTATGAATGACTTGAACACTGTACCAACTGTTGCCAATCCACCAATACAACAAACACCTATGGTTAGTGATAACGCGCTCGTTGAAGATCAGCCACCCATTAACCAACCATCCGTGGCACGCGATCGTCCCAAACGAACAACCAGGGAACCAACATATCTCAAAGACTATGTAAAATTCTAGTGAAATAATATTCTAGTCAAAATAGAAATTCTAGTCAGAATTGTGTTTTAAATGATAAAAGAGACAAACTTTGCTATAGCAGCATATTTTCATATGTGGTTGTTATGACTAAATAACATTGTAAATATTTAGTAGATAGAACTTTTTAGTGTTTTAGTTTTAAACAAATAGGACAGCTTTAAGCAAAGAAAAATAACTCCTGTTTTCATTTTAGAATTCTTGATATTCGAGTTACTTCCCTTTGAATCTATTGTTAATATTACTGTTAATTCTAAGACTTCTAGAATTTAATATGAATGTTTAAAAGTTTAAAACTAGTCATTGTTATTCTGTTAAAATAATTAATAATACAAATTTGTAACATTGATAACATTGAATTGTATTTGATACATTTGATTTCATGACATACATTTAAAAAATATAAAACTGACATGTTTTCATTTTCTTGTAAGAAAAAGGGATGTTGATTAATTTCGTATAATTATATTTCTTATATTTGTATGACCATTTCGTTTGATGTCATGATTAGTATTCTTGTATGTACCCGCTCAAATAATAAAACTACACGTGTTCTCAGATCATTGTTTCTCAAACAATTCCTTCTCCAGCTAGTAGAAGAGTTTAACAGATAGTATCATATATATATACAATTGCGACAATAATTAACTATTTTAGATCTACAGCAAATTATTTGAGAAAATTGCGTTGCCGGTGTCAAGGTAAAAAACGTATGGTTTAAATACACCATGTATCGGCATAGTCTAACACCTGGGATGGAATGGAATTGGAATGGAATGAGCTTTTGATTCCAATCTTCCATTCTAGTCTAAAGTTTCCATTCCATAGTTTAGTCTGTGACACATGTACTGTGTATAGGATAAAATATGGAATGAATCTGGAAGAAATTGGTATGAAAAAATGTGAAATATGCTTATTTTACCATATAAGGCTATCAGGAAAGCATGGGAGCACAATGTAATATATCTGACATGTTCAAACCTATTGGTATTATAACCTCTACACACACACACACACACACACACACACACACTGGCACACGCATACTATCACACACGCACACACACGCGCGAGCGCGCGCGCACACACACACACACACACACACACACACATTGACATAATTATGTACATGGCAGACACATGTACGCAAACTAACAAAGACCGTGCACAATAGCATTGCAGTGTAGTAGGAATAAATTATAGTGTATGTAAATAGATAGTTTTGTAAGCTCGTTACTTCTGTCTCGCCGCAGAGCTAGCTTTTATGGTGATATCGGTAAAGCGCCGGCTTCACATGCAATCGTTCTGACTTCAAACCCCGCTGAGTGTACTAGTTTTTCCTCGTCCGTTTACAGTAGTATTTTCGGTGAAATTGCCTTTGAATGCATAGCATTAAATCTTTTAATTCAGTAAAGACAAAGGGGCGGAGCTTTACCATACTAATATGAACAAGGCAAAGCCTCAAGACGGGCGAAGCTAACTATTTTAAAATAGATCTAAACGATGTGATGCAGGGTTACCAAAACTTACCATAATACTTAGTCTCATTTATTTGACGTCTTTGTGTGCTTTTTGACATACTAAGGTCAGCCACTGTTCCACCTCCAAATATGTAAACATATTAATTAATTTAAATATATTTAGTGTCAATAATAAATTTTCAATAATAAATGAAAGTTTCGCGACTGGCTTGTCACCCACATCCAAATATGTAATGCTATTAATTTGTGGTAGAACATAACTCAATGCCAGTCACAATTAGTAATCTGACATGCTGGTCCCCATTTCTGCAAAATGTTTTCAAAATCTACACAAGCTACACACATAAGAATGGTGCAATTGCTTCTACGAGTGTTGAAGAATGTTTGAATGATTAAACCAGAAGGGTAAATGGCATTGCCACAGATGGCAGTTACGAGTAATGATACATTTGATCTGGGTTTGATTATAATTTCGTTATTATTTTGTCTATTTCGGCCAAAAGTATGTAGTTCACGGGACCAAAGCAAAATCTGCGGGGTAAAATCCTCGAACTTAAATGTTTGTGTTGAATGATTACCCTTTTTCCGTTTTTTTGGATTGAATATTTTTGGTCGCCACATGGGCGTGTGAAAGTCAAATTTTAGTCGCCCAGACCATTTTTCACTCACCAATGGCGACTGGGCGAGTGCTAATTTGTGCTGCTGTTATTTTGATTAGACACATTGGTAAAATATCATCCGGAGAACATGAGCAACTATTTTCTAAATATTTTGATTAAATAATTGTTTACCAATATAGGCTATAATTACACATGAAAAGCAAAGAAGAATCAGCATCTGCTTTTGAAACGCTTGACAGAGTTATGCAGGATAAGGTTAAGGATATATCATGGGAGCAGTGCATTACATATTCATCTGAAAATGCATCTGTAATGAAAGAGAAGCACAACAGTGTTCAGAGAAGAATTAAGGACAGAAAGCAAGCCAAACATTTCAAACCTCTTACCTAGAATGCTTTCAGTGGAAGCCTAGTCAGAAATTACTACAAAATTACGAGCAATTCCCTGAAAGCTTGTCAGGAAGAAAAAGAAATGGAGAAAAAAAGACATGTCTTAAAAACTGACCACAATTAGTCAAAGTAGCACAGAATATGGGGTATATGGTCCTAGTTAATACGGGCGAAGCCCGGACGCGGCCGATGGCAAGTTTGTTGATGTTTTTGATGGTTTAATGCTTTATTGATGTATTCCATTTTGGAAGAAAGGAATAGTGTAATTAAGTCCTGAATATTGGTTTCAAGTTCAAGCTCTTGATGTCTACTAATATATAATATAAGGTAAAGGTAAATAATGTTTGAACGTGAATGTTTTACAAAATAATGTATGAACAACAATATTTATTTTTCTCCGGATTTGGCTTCAAAAGTAGGCCACAATTATTTGAAGACTACAAAGTTGCCCGACACACTAGGGGTGTCCTGAGGCATTCCAGTAACATCTAACATTGTTGGCTTGTAATCGTAGTAATAGAACCTGAAACCAGTATTCAGGACTTAATTACACTATTCCTTTCTTCCAAAATGGAATACATAAATAAATCATTAAACCATCAGAAACATCAACACACTCATGAATCACATTTGCCATCCCTTTTCAACCGCAAAATAACCGTTAATCTACCGGAGAATAGTATCGCCCGAAGTTGACGTCATCATTTTATGAATTGTGACCACGTGACACCCCATGCGATCAAATTTTACTTTTTTTCGATAACTACTCTCTTTTTGACGGTAGGTATTTATATAATGTTATATTTCTGAAATTAAACGTTTCACTTACGCTTAAAATTCAATTTAAAGACCGAAAACAAAAAATAGAAAAAAATAAACGTTCGAAATTGACTGGTCTTCCACTTCGCCTACTTAAAACGTTGCCCTTCATTTGACGTCTGCTGTCCAGCCTACGGATTGAAAATGGCGGCGCGAAACATGACGAAAAATAAATATCGCATAGTATGTGGGAAAACAAGTAAGTTTTCATACTCGCGTTACTGAAAGAGGGCTTCGCCGGCCGCGGCCTTCGGCCGCGTCCGAGCTTCGCCCGTATAACGTGCGATAAATTAATGGAAGTTAGAGTACGGACAACACGCGCGGACAAGGTCACTAAATACACCATACTATAAAAATAAAATAGAGTCTGTCTCAGGTTGTTGGTGCCTAACCAAGTTTTGTTTCTATGTTTAGCGTCATTGGGCTGGTAAGTTTTTGAATGTCTGGGCAAAAATCCCATCGGAAACGCATTTCCACGTCGACGACAATGCAAAACAAGTTATAAAATGACTAGGGAAATTAACAACGTGATCAACTACATTCTTTCTAATTGGAATAAGCAAAAATCTTACTACATGAGTATCATTATAACATGTTTTGTTGTTTGAATATGGTTTCGGTTGAAAAACGTCCATAGAATGAGGAAAAATACAGCATTTTTCTTTTTTTCTTTTTTCTTCTTTTCTCGACTCTTCGTTTGTTTTTTCCTGCCTGGTAGGGTTTCGAGAAAGCAATGTTGTTTTTTGTCTCGCCTTTTCGAAGAAAAAAAGAGACATAGGTGTTGCTTTTCCGGCGGCGGCGGCGAAGGCGTCAACATTAAAGTTTTGCGTTAATACGTCATTTTCTCACAAACTGTATGACTAGACCTTTCAAACTTTGCTTATAGTTGTATCTTGGGTGGTACATTGCAACATGACAAAGTAAATATGGAAGTGACCTTGACCCTCCAAGCAAAGGGCAGATAACTTAATAATGTTTACGTTCAACTTTTGCATTTAGGTCAATTGTTCACAAACTGTATGCACTAGACCTTTCAAACTTTGCTTATAGTTGTATCGGGGGTGGTACATTGCAACGTGACAAAGTAAATGTGAAAGTGACATTGACCCTCCAAGCAAAGGGCAGATAAGCTTATAATTTTTACCTTAAACTTTTGCGTTCAGGTCACCTTTTCACAAGCTGTATACACTAAGACCTTTAAACTTTGCTTATAGTTGTATCTTGAGTGAAACATTGCAATGTGACAAAGCAATTGTGGATGTGACCTTAACCCTCCCACCAATTAAGGGGCGGATAACTTAATAGTTTTTACCTTCAACATTTGCGTTTAGGTCACTTTCTCACAAACTTTATGCATTAGACCTTTCGAACTTCGCTTGTAGTTGTTTCTTGGGTAGTACATCACAACGTGTCAGATGTGACCTTCACCACCCAAGCAAAGGGCAGATAACTTTAATTGTTACATTTACATCACTTTCTCATGAACTATGATTATGCATTAGATGCTTTAAACCTAGTTTATATCTTAATCTTTGGAAGACAACACATTCTATTTTGACATATCGCTAAATAGTGATTAAATGTGAAAACGGCTTGTCATATATATTAGTAGTTAAATGATGTTTGTGTAATTAACCAATGCTGGATGTAAATGCTTGACAGGATATTGTACATATCAGTCATAGACAACCATTTAAATATATACATAGGATAAAGACACTTTCTCTTCTTGAGGAGACTGTTATTCTGTAGTGACATCTCATCTTTGCCATTCCAAATACAGTACATTAGATTAAGACGCAGGTTCCAACATGCTATACCAGTTGTAATGATCAAGGGCAGGACAATTCTACTCGTCCGCTCGCCATGGAGACTGAATATGTTATAATTGTATCCAACCATACCTATCAATTAATGAAGTCAATAAAAAAATCTGACGAATTCCAAAATTTAGGCTCAAATTTGTTTAATTTAAGTTTTGTCGATCAATACTTTTCCCCTCAAAAATGCAATATATGATGGTGTTGTCTACAAATTTTTTCAATAGAAGAATTTGTAAATTGTAGTTTCTTTGGTCTTCGGGTTGGTGTGGATGGAGAAAACGAGTAAATCTCTGCCAACCACATAACAAAAAGTGTTTAAGTAGGTCAGGGTCATTCTCAATGTCAGATTTTCTTTTGCTAAGTGCATCCGTAGTCGAGAAGATAAAGAATACTAAAGATGCTGAGTTTGATCTCACCACTTGCGTAATGGGAGTTTGACTTGTAAGTGAAGAACTGTCGATTCTTACAGAGGTACCATATATACAATACTGGCTCTACCCACGAATACGTTTTTCCCCACAAAATAGCCAGGCTAGGGAGTCTTCACAATTTCAGGAAAAAAGCCCTGGGTGGCAGCCTCAACCACTAAAATTATAGCTTAAATTGTGCTGAAAAATTATGTTAAACACAAAATAAACTTTTAGTACAAACATGTTGCTGTCATGTAGCTTTAAGCATGTATCAAGCAAATAGATTTGAGGACATCTATTTACAGGACATGAATTTACATAAGCTTTCATCGAAAGCTTGTTTTCAAATCCTGCACATATATATTCGACATATTGTTCATCACATTTCTTGAATACATATTGTTTAAACCAAATAGATTTGTAGGCAGGTTCCCAGATTCCAACGTATCCTTCCTGTCTCTCTGGGGCAGCTCTTCATAACATTGGTGTTGATGAGACATTAAACAACATTCAATTCATCAACTGATATTAGGGTACACATGCACCTGACATTAGCAACATATAGAGGATATTTGTTTGTTTTGAGTGAATATCGGATTTATTTTCACCGAGAAGTGAAAAAAAACTATATTTTCACGAGTGAAATTGAAATATTTTAACTCGTGCCATAACACGAGTTAAAATATTTCAATTTTCTCACTTCGAGATGAAAATAAATCCTATATTCACAACAAACCAACAAATATTCAATTTATTATATACTCACAACCTGGAAATTTATGCAAAATAACATAATGCACCAAAACAATGACCTCAATGACGTCAACAATGTAAACAATGTCAACAGTTGCATGACGTCATTTTGAGTGAAAATATTTTCACATGTGAAATATAAACAAAGGGCCTGCCTGTAAAAAATATATTCCGTGAGCACTGACACATTAGACTAATTCCCGATAGGTCTGTTTTACACAACACACAAATAGTCATAGATTATTTGACAACATTAATGCTGTATCACAACAAAACGAGCTCATGGTTCATTTGAAAATATGTTTTCGTTATGAAAGCCATAAAAATATTCGCCATGACAAAGTAGAATAATTCCCGATCGGTCTATGTTTACAAATGACACCCCACCCATCTTTTACACAACACACACAGAGTCGAAGTTGATTTGACAACATTAACGCTGTATCACAACAAAATGAGCTCACGGCCCATTTAAACATATGTTTTCGTAATGAAATCCATCGAAATAACAAAAGTGAAACAGTAGAATAACTCCCAATCGGTCAATGTTTACATTTTCAATACATTTTTCTGCATGGGCAGCCATCTTGAATTTATGTGTAGAAATCGCCATTCGACAGTGAATACCTGGCCTACTGTGCAAAGCATTGTGGGAGGCCAGGGAACCAGGCTACGTGGTTGTAAGCCTCAAACGTGCCACTGAGTTTCATCGGTTCTTGGGCAAGACACTTTCCGTTAGTGCGTCTGTCTGAAGAGGATGTGAACTGGGCGGTCTTGTGTATCGGAGTCTATTCTCCGACCATATATCCTAGAGCAGCTGAGCTGCACGTTAAACCAACACAGAAATGTAATCATTGGGCCAAAAAGAAAAATAGATGTGTTTCCGGTGGCCCGACCGACCCTCTTTTTAAGGGGTCAACCCTAAAAACAATATTTTCAGTTTGTTCTGAACGATGATTTATCACATAGCTTGCATCATGGAAGTGAAACATAACACTTTTCTATATTTTCTGTAATCCACAGGGCACTGGTGGTATAACTATGCAAATTATTACCAAATTACACACCAAAATTGTAAAATATTTAGGTAAGTCATATGATATGCCTGGAATGTCATATGATACGTTCAGAGTTGTATATTTTTCTTACATCTAAACAATACGACGCTAATAAACTATTAAGACTAATTAGTAAAATGCATGTTATACAATGGTCTTCTGGTTTAAAGTCTGTAACAGGAATGCGTAATTAAACTGTGGCCGTCTTATATCAAGGTAAACTGACAACATCACAGAGAAACGTTCGCGTTGTATTGTCAACTTGTATGTGTTTTATTTGATAATGCCATCCTTAAACAAATATTTGTTTGCTGTTTTCCGACCCAGCATTTCATAAATTGGTAGGCAGGTAGGTGAATTTTTTTTTGCCAAGGACTGTATAAAACACCCTAAGACATTAAATAAAAAAAATAATGTTATAGATGTTATGTTATATCTATAGTCTTAACGTTGTTAATGTAGGACTATAAATAACTAAGAACGAACAACGTGTTCTAACTAATAATCTGTAATTACGATGTTATTCATTGTAATCAGTAATGTAAGTAGCAGTCAGTGTTCCAGACTGGAGTGTGTGGTAAGAGAGTATCTGTTATAAGACGACTTATGGTAATACAACAATAGAATCCAGGGTTTGAAGTTAACTTTTTTCAGCAACTTGTCCATAGGACAAGTAACTTACACAATTTACTTGTCCCCAGTCAAATTTACTTGTCACCGCACTTCATGTAAAAGTGATACAAAAAGCAAGATCAATCATGAAAGTGACATTACATTCCATCAGTTGCATTCCACCAATGAAAACAAGATGGGTTTTATTTGTCATTTACAATGTGCTCACCAATGTTTTGACATTTTTTTAGTCATAAGTTTTAAAGATGTTAAATTCATTTCTTTTTATAAAATTGAGTTGTCCGTAGGACAGGTCACCTGGAACAATTAACTTGTCCCCTGTAGAATCTACATGTCACAGGACAAGGGGACAACTGTTAATGTCAAACCCTGGAATTGCTATAAAAGTTTTGGATGTGGCCCTTATTCATGACTACCATAACAAAGTGTTGCTTTGTGTTTCCCCACCGAGCCTAGGCACTCTATATACCTAGCCTAGGTAGGGAAACAGCAAAGCAACACTTTGTTATGGTGGGCCTAAATAGAACCTAACAATATCTTGCTCAAAAAAAATAAAATGGCTACCAACCTACCCTAGTTTTTTTAGAGCATGCAATAGGAAACACATCTATTTTTCTTTTTGGCCTTAGTAAGAGTAGGGCAGGTTCCCAGATGCCTCTGTATCATTTCTCTCTCTCTGGGGCAGCTCTAATTAGCATATACTGTAATGTGTTCATCAGCTTAGTAAGCACTGCTCCTTAAAAAATGTATGATATACACGCTTGCACTCACAGGGTGTGGTATCGTATACCCCTACATCTATATACCTACATTGAATATTAATCCAGTAATATATATCATTTAAAGGGTGCGAACAAATCCAAATCAGTATGCAAACATGTGCCATCTATTTGTGTATTTCACCGACAACATCTACACAGTAAGCTATGGAACGCCAAACACGACTTTGATGGTCATTTTCCATTATGATGTGGTCACTTTCATTATGATGTGGTCACTTTCCATTATGATGTGGTCATTTGTCATTATGATGTGGTCATTTGTCATTATGATGTGGTCATTTGTCATTATGATGTGGTTACTTTACATTATGATGTGGTCGTTTTACATTATGATGTGGTCATTTGTCATTATGATGTGGTCACTTTCCATTATGATGTGGTCATTTGTCATTATGATGTGGTCACTTTCCATTATGATGTGGTCATTTGTCATTATGATGTGGTCACTTTCCATTATGATGTGTTTCCTTTACATTATGATGTGGTCACTTTCCATTATGATGTGGTCCCTTTCATTATGAGGTGGTCACTTTCCATTATGATGTGGTCGCATTGCATTATGATGTGGTCATTTGTCATTATGATGTGGTCATTTTCCATTATGATGTGGTCACTTTCCATTATGATATGGTTACTTTCCATTATGATGTGGTCACTTTACGTTATGATGTGGTAAGTTTCTATTATGATGTGGTCGCATTACATTATGATATGGTCGCTTTTTATTATGATGTGGTTACTTTCCATTATGATGTGGTTACTTTGTATTATGATGTGGTCGCTTTTCATTATGATGTGGTCTGTTTTAATTATGATGTGGTTACTTTTCATTATGATGTGGTCACTTTCCATTATGATGTGGTCGCTTTACATTATGATGTGGTCATTTGTCATTATGATGTGGTCACACACCATTATGATGTGGTCACTTTCCATTATGATGTGGTCGTTTTACATTATGATGTGGTCATTTGTCATTATGATGTGGTCACTTTCCATTATGATGTGGTCATTTGTCATTATGATGTGGTCTGTTTTAATTATGATGTGGTTACTTTTCATTATGATGTGGTCACTTTCCATTATGATGTGGTCACTTTACATTATGATGTGGTCATTTGTCATTATGATATGGTCACTTTCCATTATGATGTGGTCACTTTCCATTATGATGTGGTCACTTTACATTATGATGTGGTCATTTGTCATTATGATGTGGTCACTTACCATTATGATGTGGTCACTTTCCATTATGATGTGGTCACTTTCTATTATGATGTGGTCACTTTTCATTTATGATGTGGTAAGTGTCTATTATGATATGGTCATTTTCCATTATGAAAGGTCACTTTTCATTATGATGTGGTAAGTGTCTATTATGATGTGGTCATTTTCCATTATGATGTGGTCACTTTTCATTATGATGTGGTAAGTGTCTATTATGATGTGGTCACTTTACATTATGATGTGGTCACTTTTCATTATGATGTGGTTACTTTCCATTATGATGTGGTCACTTTTCATTATGATGTGGTAAGTGTCTATTATGATGTGGTCACTTTCCATTATGATGTGGTCACTTTTCATTATGATGTGGTCTGTTTTAATTATGATGTGGTCAGTTTCTATTATGATGTGGTCACTTTACATTATGATGTGGTCATTTATCATTATGATGTGGTCACTTTCCATTATGATGTGGTCATTTGTCATTATGATGTGGTCGCTTTTCATTATGATGTGGTCTGTTTTGATTATGATGTAGTAAGTTTCTATTATGATGTAGTATGTGTGGTCACGTGGTTTTTCTTCAAATAGCGCCATCTATTGACACTGCTTGCGAATGAGAAATGGCGACAATGATAGACATCTTAAATTTTGTTAAAGTATCCGATGAAGCTCGGGTAAGATTTTTAGAAGAAGAGGTTAGTATCTTTTCATGCGATTTACACATTGCAACAACAATTAACTATTTTACAGCGAGTTATTTGAGAAATTGTATTGCGGTATCGAGGTAGAAAACGTATGGTTTAAATGCACCATGTGTAAATCGGCATACTCTAAAACCTGGGATGAAATGGAATTAGAATACCATTATGGTATGAGATTTTGACCATTCTGCTCTAATTTCCTATTCCATATTTTAGTCTGTGACACATGTATATGATAAAATATGGAACGAATCTGGAAGAAAGACACAATGACACAATGAAAAGGGTGAAATAGGCTTATTTGATGTAATTATCAGGAAAGCATGGGAACAAAAAATTCAATGTGATAGATCTGTATTTCTCTAACTACATATAAATACATATATAACCTCTAAGTATTAGCCAGGATTAACGTCATTTCTTATGTTAAGTCTTCTAGTCGTACCCTAGATTGTTTTTCTTTTTGGCTGAGACTGCTGTGGTTGTTCAGTACAATTCTGGATACATCATGTATCCCCGCAGTGGTTGTTCAGTATCATCATGAATGAAAGCTTGGACAAGTTTGAAAACCAGCTGATTTCGGTCAGTCACATTGGAGTTATGGCCCTTGTTTTGCTGAAAAATGCTATTTTCTGCCTTGTGAACAATCTAGCACCTTCATTTATTATTTGATCTTAATCAGACTTGCACTGCTTCACGTATTGTTAATAACAATGAAAGCTAAGATAAGTTCGAAAAACAGCCAAATCGGATCAGTAACACTGGATTGATGGCCCTCGTTTTTTCTGAAAAATGCCATTTTCTGCCTTGTGAACACTTTAGCCAGTACAGCGTCCACAGGCCCTTTTGGGCCTCTTGTTGTTTTTTTGTTGTTGTTTTTTTCTTGTCAACAATTTTTTGGAAAACTACGCACCCCTCCCCCTTGATCCGCCACTTTCACTTTTTTTTATTTATATTTTGAGAATATAACCCGCACCGTCACAATTGGGGATTTTTCATAAAATTTGGAAACAAAACGGTAAAACATGTATTGCATAATTGTATCTTTCATACAGTTTACAGTACACCAAGATCAACATATTCATTAAAGGCATTCCGTATTCAATACTTGCCACACTTTTGCAACTTTTCAGTGTTTTTTCTTTTCTTCTTTCAATTGGGAAAAAAGTCATGTTTTGGCATTGGGAATATGACCCAATAACGTCTATAAAAGCAGCAAAAAGAAAAAACAACACTGTATGGATTAATATAACATAATGAATAACATATGATCGTATTTGACCTCAGTCCGTTGGTCCTTTATCAAATTAAGAGATCGGATCCTCCATTAACTGGCATAAAAGAAGGTCAGGTTACAACGAAACAATAAGAATGCAAAAAAAATTGTATTAACAATTTTGAAAAGTGTACCTGTAATGTTAATTTTGGTAAATTTGATCTATTGACCTTGACCTCTGGACCTAGGGTGTCAGACCATGTATTTAAAAAGATTGTTGTCATCTACACATCCTATGCAACCACGGTGTTAAATACGAACACCCTCCTTAAATTGATGTAAGAGTTCAGGGATGAAGGAGGAGTTCAGATTACGAGAAAAACCTACTCTCTCTCTCTCTCTCTCCCCCCACTCTCTCTCTCTCTCTCTCTCTCTCTCTCTCCTAAGTTTAAAGTACTGAAACGTATGCGTGTAACTGGAATATATTTTGTATTGAATGTTTTTGAGGCAGGAAAACATTGCTGATGTCTTATTTAGAAAGTATTTTAAGAAAGTAATGAAGTGTAGAAAGCAAAGGCAGATAATGCAGATAAGAACTTATTGCCCTTTATAGTATACTGAACAGCCACAACATTGTAATAATGTTTCATCTACCTCCTCTTAAATCAGGCTTTTCATGGGGGTCTAAGTGTCCGACTTAAAATTGACAAATATTAACATTTTCTATTCTACATGGCCAAAACGTAATGAATGAGCCTAAAAATGATCCCTGTTTTGCAAAGAAAATTGATTCAGCACAGTAATACGTGCTATACTAGGTGACGCACCATGGTTAATTTCAGCTTTTACGTCTGATTCCGTCCTAGCTATATGGTGTATTCAAAGTTTTGACATTAACAACATGGTTCTAACAGCATATTTTGATTGATATAAGTGTTTTATCATGAAATGGAACATTTTTATAATTTAATATGTTTCTAGAAAATCCTGATGTACCCCCTTTAAGCTGTTATACCTACCCACACCAAGTCGGTGTACAATATCAATAGCAAGCAATGATGTGTAGGAAGCAAGAGATATTTTTTTCAAATGGCGGGGTATATCAATTCCATGAATTTATTTTTGTTTTGTTTTTGTTTTGTAAACTACCGGTATGTAGGGCCTATATAAGCATACAACTCTCGGTGTTGATTATATGTTTTGTCTCCGGTTTGTATGCTCCCATAACATGTCTGGAGAGCATAATTATAGTCGCCGCTTTGTCCGTCTGTCCTTCTGTCCGTCCGGCATATTTTGCTGGATCATAACTCAAAAACTACTGAACCATTTGAATGAAACTTGAAACGATGATAGAGGGCAACGAGGGGCAGTACGGAGCTACATTTTGTTAACTATCCCCATACCTTCATGTTGAATTATCTTTTACATAAACATGCACATGTAAGGTACTTGTTTAGTTCCTGTCACTATCAGATCAGTTATCTTATAGATCTACTTCCTTTTTATCTTCTTCCACCCCATCCCCAACCCGGGCCACCCACCCACCCCCTCATCCAGCTCACAAGTACACAAAGTAGATATACTTTCTGTAAAAAACACACGCTAAAGTCGGGACTGTTTATAACAACAAACTTATGCCATGATCACTCTCCCTCCAGAACCAGCAATTTAATTTATTTCCTCTTCTTTGTTGTTTTCCCCTTCTTTCTATCTTCTTATTAGATGTTCCTGTTTGTATTTCGATGTATTTTCCCTATTAAAAATGCTTTGTTCTTTTAGTAAAACTATACCATTTCAATAAAAGTAAATGTTTTGACCAGCAATACTCAATAACTATTTTAAAAATCAATTTATTTGAATTTTCGCGGAGCGGGTACTTTCGTTTTCAACGCCGGTAAAACAGAAAGTGACTACGGTCGCAATCGTTGTTAAAATATGTCACTAATTCATTGCCATTTTTCAAAGTGGGACTGGGTATAGTAAAAACAAACACTGAAGCATGTACCTGGGCGTTTAGTTTGTTAATAATTCACATTTATTTGCCGTTATCGGGTTTATAAGCCCCGTAGTCATTACGCCGTACTTCGTATTTACATGTTGAATTTTCAATGATGTTTTCTACCTCGACACCGCAATACAATTTCTCAAATAACTCGCAGTAAAATAGTTAATTGTTGTTGCAATGTGTTAATCGCATGAATAGATACTAACCTCTTCTTCTAAAAATCTTACCCGAGCTTCATCTGATACTTTAACAAAATTTAAGATTTCTATCATTGTCGCCATTTCTCATTCGCAAGCAGTGTCAATAGATGGCGCTATTTGAAGAAAAACCACGTGACGACACATACTACCTTATAATAGAAACTTACTACATCATAATGAAAACAGACCACATCATAATGGAAAGTAACCACATCATAATGAAAAGCGACCACATCATAATGACAAATGACCACATCATAATGGAAAGTGACCACATCATAATGATAAATGACCACATCATAATGTAAAGTGACCAAATCATAATAGAAACTGACCACATCATAATTAAAACAGACCACATCATAATGAAAAGTGACCACATCATAATAGACACTTACCACATCATAATGAAAAGTGACCACATCATAATGTAAAGTGACCACATCATAATAGACACTTACCACATCATAATGGAAAATGACCACATCATAATGAAAAGTGACCACATCATAATGGAAAATGACCACATCATAATGAAAAATGACCACATCATAATGAAAGTGACCACATCATAATGGAAAGTGACCACATCATAATGACAGATGACCACATCATAATGGAAAGTGACCACATCATAATGGTAAGAGACCACATCATAATGACAAATGACCACATCATAATGTAAAGTAACCACATCATAATGGAAAGTGACCACATCATAATGAAAAGTAACCACATCATAATTAAAACAGACCACATCATAATGACAAATGACCACATCATAATGGAAAGTGACCACATCATAATGGAAAGTAACCACATCATAATGGAAAGTGACCACATCATAATGAAAAGTAACCACATCATAATTAAAACAGACCACATCATAATGACAAATGACCACATCATAATGGAAAGTGACCACATCATAATGACAAATGACCACATCATAATGTAAAGTAACCACATCATAATGGAAAGTGACCACATCATAATTAAAACAGACCACATCATAATGACAAATGACCACATCATAATGGAAAGTGACCACATCATAATGATAAATGACCACATCATAATGTAAAGTAACCACATCGTAATGGAAAGTGACCACATCATAATGGTAAGTGACCACATCATAATGTAATGTAACCACATCATAATGGAAAGTGACCACATCATAATGAAAAGTAACCACATCATAATTAAAACAGACCACATCATAATGACAAATGACCACATCATAATGGAAAGTGACCACATCATAATGACAAATGACCACATCATAATGTAAAGTAACCACATCATAATGGAAAATGACCACATCATAATTAAAACAGACCACATCATAATGACAAATGACCACATTATAATGGAAAGTGACCACATCATAATGATAAATGACTACATCATAATGTAAAACGACCACATCATAATGTAAAGTAACCACATCATAATGGAAAGTGACCACATCATAATGGTAAGTGACCACATCATAATGACAAATGACCACATCATAATGCAATGCGACCACATCATAATGGAAAGTGACCACCTCATAATGAAAGGGACCACACCATAATGGAAAGTGACCACATCATAATGTAAAGGAACCACATCATAATGGAAAGTGACCACATCATAATGACAAATGACCACATCATAATGGAAAGTGACCACATCATAATGACAAATGACCACATCATAATGGAAAGTGACCACATCATAATGACAAATGACCACATCATAATGTAAAACGACCACATCATAATGACAAATGACCACATCAACATGACAAATGACCACATCATAATGTAAAGCGACCACATCATAATGGAAAGTGACCACATCATAATGGAAAATGACCATCAAAGTCGTGTTTGGCGTTCCATAGTAGGCCTGTATGTAGTCCAGTTTGGCAGCAACAGAACTAGTTATCGATCTGAGGCGCAGTAAATTTCCACGACTGTATAAACACTAATAATAATAAGAAATAGGATGTCAACACGTTATTTTATACAGTCAACACGTTATTGTATACAAGAGAAAAAAATCTGATATTTTCAGGTGCCAAGCTATTGGATTTTACGATCTTGGATTAAACAACAAATCACGGCATGTCTGTTTAGGGGTGTCATTAACTTTTCAAGTAAACAGCACACTGAGCAGAGTAGCTGTGTATTTTGATCAATAGTTATTACACTTGTATACTATACTAGTAAACGTAATCATAGTAGCCGGTAATCCGAGACTTATTTGACCTTACCATCCCTTTTTACCATTCTGATATTTCATCTGGCTGTGAAAGCCGCAAAAAAAGAAGGCTTTTAGGGTCAGAGAAGGCTCGGATTAAGTAGCCGCGTAAACCAGTCAAGAAGCACACGGAAATCCCTGCCTACCACCTCTTAATGACACCTGTTTCAGAAGTAAAGGTATCGCAGCGCCGCTACGCAATACATGGCTGGGGAAGGTCCTGTATATATGGGTGGGGTGTATGATACACCATGTCAGTAGTATAGATATGAGGGGTACCAGCACAGTTTCCCCTCGCGGGGCACGAGAAAAACTAGTGAAATATGCCAGGGGGAGACTCAGGTATGACTTACATTTATATCCTTTAGATCTAAATGTAAGTCACCCCTAAATCAACACCAACATATTTCAACAGTTTTCTCAAGCAACCCCGCTCTGGGAAACTCCGCTGGAACCCCTCATATCTATACTACTAATCAATCCGGTTTGTCATTTTAATAACATAACATTTGCAACTCATTAAGCAAAGTCAGACGGAACCGGGCAGTAGCCTTCATCATCGCTCTGCATATCATTTTTTACCATACAGTATTTTACTTGTATGCTAAGGTATCTTGTCCATTATCTAGTATGTACCGTTTATCATCATAAGCTGATAAACCTTTTTTTATTTATTGCATAGCTGCTTATGTTATGCTTTTGTGATCTAATGACTTTCATCTCATGGTGAGCTTCTGTTGCCGTAAACAAAATATTTTTGTAATCATCATGTGCTATCTGTTTTTTAACAACACACTTTTTAACACCCTTACATTTCTTTGTACTAACCTCATTATCTAGCATATAGGAATATAGTTTACTTCGTAATCCAACAAATTCTTTAATAGGTATTCCGCAAGTTTCATCCTTCATCTTACCAATAACCTTTTTATTATCATTAAAATGAAACTGACTTTTTGGATCATAATCACAATTATCAAACAGTTCTTTATCCTTGTAAAAGTCCGCATACACATCTTTTGTTTTTATTTCATAACACAAGGAATCGGTATCAGTAAATAATAATTTAGCTTTTTTATCATATTTATTTTCAATTTAGTTGTAATGGAAATCATACATCAAATATTTTGACAAGTCTAAAATACACATGCCAACATAACAAGGACGATTTAAAACTAATCGATCTTTTATTTTGTTTATGGCAAATAAATTTTCATTAAACAATTTACAAGAAATAAATGAAGGTCTTGCTGCATATTTTAAAAGGACCTCCTCATCGTGAGTTAATTTAACATTAATTCTTTTTCTCAAATTTTCCATAGTTTTACCAAAAACTGAATTGTTCATCAGTTTGAAGAAATCCTTTTCAAAAGCATTTTTACCAGCTGTTCTCTTAGCAGTATTAAAGTCTATGTATGTCTTCAACCACTCTGATTCGTCAAACTGTAGTATTCGGTGTATTTTTGTTACCTTCAATCCAAGCTTTTTATACAATTCTAAGTTTCTAAAATGCACGACATACTTTTTTTTATTTTTTAGTCTTGTGACAAGTTTATTAACATTGCAATGTCCTAAATTAAACTTTTGTTTTACATTTTTACAATAGTCTGACAACCACTCATCTTTTATATTTAAACTTTCCGGGGCGAGAGGATAATCATTATGCAAGTCATGCAGTTTCTCAGGATACGTAATATCGCACTCAACAATGTAATTTGATTTTCCTTTTTCAAACTTATCAACCCACTTGAAGTTGCCAGTAGGTAACGGTTAACACATAGCCCACCCGTGCAAGTTATTAGCATCAAGATATATTATGTACTTGCTTTCTTTTTTCTTGTCGTAGTTTTTCATATATTTATTGTTAGCCTGTGAATATCTGTTTGCGATATAACTCGTACCGCCTCTTAATCCTTTTTCCACAAACAAATATTGATCAATATCAGTTATTAAATCAAGTTGGATACCATTCATCTTGAGGCATGCATCCCAGGCTAAACCAGGACTACTGAAGTAATGGCAAGGATCTCATTTGTAATACTCGATACACATTTTCAAAAACATCTGCAAGCAGCAGTACATCAGTCTTAAGATACAGGTCATGATATTCTCCCATATTTTTAATCTTAGCTGTTTTCCATATTTTTTTAGCATGATCATAATCTGCATCTGAAATGTGCTCATCATTTAATTGAGAATAAAAGTTATTTTTGCTAGGTAATTTAGCTTCCTTAAAACGTTCAAAACTGTTCATATAATCATAAGGATAAACACCTTTTCTTTTTAGCAATTCTAACTTTTTACCGCTATATTTTTGAGATATGTATTTAAACGACGGAACGTTTTTTACTAGATTATCTAATGATTGGGACATAAGCTGGAAACTGTCAATAAACACTAAACTTTGTCCTAACATGAAAGCCATATACTTTTCCATGTTATTCGGCATAACATTTATGTTTTGTTTAAACTTTCCGATGTGTTGCATTATGAAGTGAGAGTCATATCCTCTCAAGTTATGAAACACAACAGGTATTTTTTTAGCCAACCTGAAATTAATATAACATATGTCATAAGCGCTTCCCCTATACTTTCCAGTTATATGACAATGGTCCCTGACTTTTCTGATGGAGTTTTTGTATGCCACTGTATAACCCGCGTCGCCTTTTTTGAGAGTTGTTGCAAAACCATTACCACAAATATGACATGATTTAGATTTTTGGAATCTGGCTTCTTCTTCCTGTGACATTACTAGATCTTTTTTAAAGTTTGCATTCATAGTTTTTTTACACCACTTTTCTTCTTCTATCATTTTCTCTAAAAACTTGTAAACAGCATCAGGTCCTCTATATGTTACAACTGGTTTTGAATATTGATCATCATAACAACAAACAACCTTGTATCCATAACCACAATCAGTATGTTTTTGATATTCTTCTGTATGTGATTTTTTAGGATTATTTGATGCTAAGGAAACCTCCTGGGTTATTGCCTCAAAATCAGCAAATATAACAAACGGAACCATTAGCTGCCTGTCATAGTTTTTAAACTTAACCTTTTCCTCTTTCTCAGGCATTTTATTGCTTGTTTTCCATTAAGTGAAAGGCAATCAGGCTTATGTTTTTCTAAAACTCTTTCTGATGTAAAGCATTGTAGACATGTTTTACAAAACCATTTTCTTTCCTTGCGTGCTGTTTGATTATACATCAAACTGTTAAAATATTTTATCCACACATAATGATTTTTTTCTTTTTCGGTGATCAAAAGCATATCACATGTTTTTTCTGCTTTATTTGTTGATATGTGTAAAGGGTTCACCTGGTTATTTTCATATCCAAATATGTTAAGACAAATGTTGTTTTGTTTTTCTATTTTTGGGATTTGTTTGATAGTAACAGGAAATGTTATTCCCTTGTAATCAAGATCATCAATATGCTTTTTATAATTTGATATTCTTTGGGGATTTTTTCCAACAGGGAATTTATAAGCTAAATGACACCATCTGAAGCATTCGTTATCTTTTTCATTTTTTATATTTATTAATCCTTTTTTAGCATTAGCAAGTTCTTTTGGTAAATCTAAATAAGAGCTACCTCGCAAAGGCTTATACTTTATTCGATTTATATAGTGTGCGTCTAGTGTCTCAATTACCCAACCACTTCCCAACTCAATCCAATTTCCAATTCTATTTATAATTTCTTCCTGTGCTTTGTCTAATGCTTCTGATATTTGATTTTTGTTTAATATTATTACAGCCTTTGAGGCAAAGTAAGCTGTTTTGTATATAATATCAAAACCTCTTTTATGTTCTTTATCATGCGGTGCTTTTTTTTTAAAAGTAAGTTTCACATCAATGCTTAATTTAAATCCGCCTGTTCTTTTTAGTTCTGCACTGAGAAACTTTACAGCAGGATTGTGTGATTTTTGTAGTTGAACAATCGGATTATTATTTAAATAACCATCTACTTTAAAAACCTTGCTATACTGTTTTGGGGATGTTTCAATTTCTCGGATACTCATTATATAATATTACATGAGATTATTTTTTTAAGCCTAATTAAATAGCATTTATTTTTTATTGAGAAATGCTTTCATCAGTAACCTCATCATTATTAGTTTTATCATCTGTAACTTTATCAGCATCCTCACTCAAAAGAACATCTATCTCTCCGTCCAAAAGAACGTCTAAGTATTTCCAAAAACATTCTTTTTCAAGGACTCTATTTTCTATCATTTGACTGATTTTTACATGATATGTAGAATATCTCTCAAAGCCTTCAAGCGTGAGATCACCTCCAGCTATTAACGATCTTATTTTTATTATGTGTTGGCAATAGTTTATAAAGTTGCCCTTGTCAAAAAGCTTTACGTCAATCATATCTTTTATGGTTTTAATAAACATTTTAAAATCTTCATGACATCCGATATCTTGATCATATGAGGTTTTTCCAACTTGCTGACTAATTCATCTCTGAATAACTCAACATTTTTAGTTACTGTATTTGTCTGTGTTTCATTAAAAATCTTAATTTCTTTTAGTGCTAGATCTGTAAGAAGCTTTATGGCAGCGCTGCACTCAGTTTCACTTTTTACTGCCCAATCTTTTTTAAAAGCTGTAATATCATCTTCCAATCGTCTCATGTGAGTTTCCTCAAATAGTTTAATAATCTTGATTGCTTCAGCTAAAAGAGTTTGTTCATAAGCAGCTACTTTCTCGTAAACCTTTTTTTCCTCTTCAAAGTGTTTTTTTTCCTTCAATTTCTGCGTAACTTTCCATATATAAGTTAGGTTATATTAAATTAAGCTTAATTTAACTCTTTTTTTTTATTTATCCATACATAATGATATTAATTCCTCTGTCTAACAAAATGCTGTAGTAAGGAATAAAAACAGCCTCGGTTGAAAGAATATTAGTTGCCTCTGAAATTTGTTTTTTGGAAAAAGCGCGCAGCTTGTTTATATCTGCTTTTTTTATTTTCCACTCTTATTTTAGTTGTTGTGTCATGCTTATAATTCTTGCAGTCAGATCTTGAAAGTTTGTAAAAACTATTAACTCTTTGTCAAGTTGACTCATATCTTCAAAATCAACCGTTTGGGCATATGCATTTGATCTTCCTTAAAGATTTTGATTTCCTTTTCTACTTGTTCCATTATAATATTACGTAAGATAATATTTTTTAAGTCTTATTTAAATGTATAATTCTATAGTATAATATAATGAATTGCAAATATTGTAAAAGAGTTTTAGATATTATTGATTCTCCTGGGGTGTGTATAGATTGCATCTTATTTTACACAACTAATAAAAAGAAGCTTTGTAAATATTGCACCAGAGCCAAGCTGTGTTACAAGTGCGCTTATACATGTATAAATTGTAACGATACTTGTGAAGTTTTCTATAACGAGCGTATTTGCCTTAATTGTGGCACTCACACTGGTTATAATCTCATTACAGGTTACAACTATAACCGAAAGAAAACTATTTACCACAGAAAGTATTATTTAGATAAATACTTGGTAGCATATGGTTTGTCTTCTAAAAATAGGCAAAGATTTGAAGATTTGTTTTACGAAATTGTAAAGATTTTGGATAAAATAGAAGGTCTAAAAAGATCAATCAAATTTGAATACATTTTTCAGAAAATATTTAAAATATTAAAAATAGAAAAAGAAACAAAACCGATTAAAACAAAATCAATCAGAGAAAAGTACGATAGGATATGGAAACAAGTCAGAAAAGAATTACGACTGAATGCCATGACCGTTTAACTTGAACAGATGCTCCTACGGAGCATCTCTACTAGCTTAAGCTTGAACCTTTTCATATACATTTCCAGAGGTTCTGTGAAATTATCATTCTTTTTAATTTCTATTATTTTATTAAATACAATCCTAATTATCTCCTCATCATTTTCTAGTCCTGTTGTTGTTTGGACATATGGTAGAAGTTGTTTGAATCTTCTATGATGTGTTTTTAACAAAGTCTTTTTTTCTGCTATTCTTGTTTTACTTGCTAACACAGCAACTACTGGAGGAACTGCACCAACTGCATCTACAAAAACAGGAATTGCCGGAACCAATGCCAATACGGCAGTACAACCAAGTATCCCACTAACAATCTGTAATGTTGTGTTTATAATACCGCACAATTTATAACTGCGTCTGTATGCAGCTACAAGTCGCGTCAGGTAATCAATTAATTCTTCTTTGTTAGTAATTTGTGTCATGTATAATTACAGTTAGACAATAATTTAATTAAGATATTTAGAAAATAGTTGCTCATGTTCTTTGGATGATATTTTACCTATTTTTAGTAATTCATCAATTATGCTAATTCCTTTATTTATTAGCTGTGAACTATTATTTCCTGCTTCGATACTTCTGCATACTAACTCTAGATCATCCATCAAATCTTTGGGACTATTGTAATATTCAACATCAGCACAACCTCCTAAAATCTTTTTGAACTTTGAAGAACCTTTATGAATTGGCAAATCAGATAATTCTGTTAGTTCCTTAAAAGCATTCTGAGACAGCTTTGTATAAGTTTTTCCATTGTTGTAACGTTTTGTTATCAAGTCTATAAAATCATCGTCTACTTTTGGATCTAGCACAACTGCTTCTCCTTGTTTGGCAATAAGTTTGTGATGACCAACAAGCTTGGGTAAATCAATTTGTAGCATTCCATAGTGACCATCTTTGTCAACTTTGTAGGAATTTTTATTTTGTTGCATTCCTTCCCCTGAAAAAACAGAAGCATGCTCTTTCGTACTTTTAACTCTGTCTCTGTAAAGCTGTACTCCGTCAGTCTCGCTTTGTAAAGCTGTACTCCGTCAGTCTCTCTTTGTAAAGCCTCTCTTTCTTGTTTAAGGCCTTCCCTCTGCTTGGTATTTGTTGTTTTATTTATCTTTTTGGTTAGAGCGGTTTTAGAATTTCCGATACCCGCGATTTTTTTACCAGCATCACTAATTGCTTTATCTCTGTCACCTGTAATTAGTTTTGATGGCATTGGCAAGCCATACTTATCAAGCACATCTGTATCCATACCAGCATCCAAGTCAATATCATGCACCGGTTTGGGTTCCTTAGGCCTTGCAGGAGTTTTTTTTTCTTCCCATTCTTCTTCTTCTATTTCTCTTATCATTTCTTCATCCCCGGGATTAATTGATGTACGTTTTTGTTTGATTTTTTCATATAATTCTTCCGTGGGTTTTGACCTAGGCTCTCTTTCCGGAGTTTTTCTTAATTTTGGTCCAGACTTTATTACCTGCTCTAGTTCCTCTTTGTAACTAGCCGGCGATAGGCGTTTAGGATCTGCGATTTGCTTGATAGCTGGTTTTTTAACATGTGGTGGTGGGTGCTTTAGCTCCACGATCAGGCGGGGCAAGTAAATGCGGACGTATTGCCTCGGGAAGAAGAGCCAACTGTTGACGTATTTCTGGAAGGGTAATCAAATGTTCAGCTAGCCGCCTTGTTTGCTCTGTTATTTCGCTAGTTACAGGTGTAGATACTTCTTTGTATAAATCACGACTAGCTCCTTTTTCTAGTCTTTTTTTAATAACTTTATTCTCATAGTCTTTAACAAGCTCACTCGCTTTTCGCTTTTTATCTGCTAATACTTGCCATTTTAACAAAGACATGTATAATATAAGGTTAGATTAAAATAAGATAAATTAAGATAAGTTAAGATAAGTTGATATGAGTTAAACCAAGTTAAGATAACTTAATCAAGTATTATGTAGTTTTTTTTTCTTCTTTTTAGCCGCAGGTTTAACTGCTTTCTTGACTGCAGGTTTAACTGCTTTCTTGACTACAGGTTTGACTGCTTTTTAACTGCTTTTTCAACTGCAGTCTTAACTACGTTTTCAACTACTTTTTTTGTATTCCGTAATATCTAACTTGATTAGCCTTAAAACATTCTGCTTCTGTTCCAAGGCGTTTACCACGAGGGATTTGTTTTATTCCGCAATATACTTTTGACATATAATAATAGTTAGATACTATCACTATTATCCAAGTATTATTATAATGGAAATTCCAAACTATGATATGAAGACAGACAATAGTAATTGCAAGCATATATATTTTCATGCCGGACTGTTGTTTTAGAATGTTAATTTGCGGTAATTCAGGATCTGGCAAGACAAACACATTAGTTCACATGTTGCTAAAACCTTTAGTGTACTATGACAAGATTTACTTGTTTGCTAAAAACTTGGAACAGTCAAAGTATCAGGTCTTATCACAAAAACTGGAAAAAATAGCAAAAAAGAATAAAATCCCAATTGAAGATATACTAGAATGTTCAAATGATCAAGTTATCCCTGTGAATAATTTGGATTCTGATACTCAAAAGAGAGCTATTTTTGATGATTATGTTTGTGATCGCAACCAAAATGATATTATTAATTATTTTATCCAGGGAAGAGACAAAATTGTTGTGTAATTTATTTAACTCAATCTTATTACAAAACCCCTAAAGACATTCGCTTAAACTGTTCTCATTACATATTTTTTGCAACTCTAAGTATAAATGAAATAAATATGCTTTCTAGAGAACAAGATGTCAGCAAAGATCAGTACAAAGAAGCAACTGACAGGCAGTACGATTTTCTGTATCTTGATCACCCTAGAAAGTTGGTCAAAAGAAACTTCACCGGTGAAATTTAATCTAATCATATTATATATAATGGTTTTTTTTTAACGATCTTGGTGAGGAAGTTACTACTGGCAGTGTTAATATTACAAATTTTGGTATTGTGCTGTCCGAGTACGTAAAACAAAAACATTTGGTTAATTATCTTAACAAATGCAAAAACCAGGAAAATGTTTTAAAAAGTAATCTTAACATGGATAAAAATAAAATTACCAATGTTGGCAATCCAGATAAAGCAGATGATGCAGCAACAAAGCAATTTACTGTAAGAAGAGTAGCAAAACTCATACGTGATTATAATATTGATAAAATTCCAGATATTGTGAAAAGTTTGACAACAGGTGTTGATGATAAACTAAGTCTGATACAAAAGCAATGACAGACAAACCGTGAGAAAATGATTGAAATTCAAAACGGTTTAAAAGATGAAATAAAACTTTTGGGTGATACTTTAAAAGAGTTAGAAAAGACTGCTATTGATGATGCTTCAAAACAAATGAGAACTGCTTTTATTACCGAAATAACTCAAATTAAAATATTAAATAAGCAGATAAACACTAACGTTGCTGATATCAGTAAAGAGTTTGACGACATCAAAAAGAGAACTGAGACTAATTTTGATGATCTTTTAAAACACTTGAAAGCTGTCCAGGATGCAAGGAGTAAAGCTTTTGATGGTGAAATAGCTTTTCTTAAAGAGCATAATCAAAATCCTGATAGCCGGCACATAGCAATTCTTGGTATAATTGATGAGTTAAGAACAGAACAGAACAGAACAGATATTTTATTTCGACTTATACATATAGTATCTCGTCATCAAAATGTAATATACAAAGTTTAATTAAACACATGACAGTCTCTCACGCATGCACCCCAACACGCACACACACTCTCACACACCTCTTACGCACGCATACGCACACACGCACTTACTCTCCCTCTCTCTCTCTCTCTCTCTCTCTCTCTCTCTCTCTCTCTCTCTCTCTCTCTCTCTCTCTCTCTCTCTCTCTCTCTCTCTCTCTCATGCAATTATATAAACGAATTAATTGTTGAAACAATACCTAATACCTGAGGATAAACTTTATATATATGCACACAACTACGTATAATTAAATGTGTTACGTACAATAAATGCTTCTTTTACAAACTTAGCTACATTTTGAATACTTTTATGTTTCTTACTTTGCATCAATTCAATAAATTTAATAACACTAGGGTTTCGATAATAATACGCCTTAATATAAAGTTTGCGAATATGCTCATAGACGGGACAAATTAAAATAAAATGATATTCGTCTTCTATGTCATTAGAATTACAAATATTACAATATCGTTGAGCTCTATCAGTTCTATTTTGTGTGTATCTGCCGGTTTCGACTCTGAGGGAATGCGAAGATAATCGTATTCTTGACATTGCCGTTCTTAGTTTAAATGGCAACATATCTAGATAAGATTCATATTTAAAGACAGTCTTGAAATGTTCATATAATACTAGAACACGGTTATTTTCAATATCACTATACCACTTCTGTAAAAAAGAATCAATTACACTTTGTTTGAATAATACATGAAATTGTTTCAAATTAATACTGTGAGGCTCATTCCATACATAGGTAAATCCAAAATCATTTAAAAGGGTCTTAACATTACTTGCCCAATTTTTACAGCCTCTCTCACAATCTCTCATTGATTCTTTATACATAGTAGATATTAATATAGTGTTCGTACTTACAACCTTAGTCCAATACTTAATTATTTTAACATATCGTGATACATACAAGGGATATCTACCTAACTCTCCATAGACTCCTGCATTACTAGTTGAAGTTTTAACTTTCCACAAAAATTTACAAAATTTTAAATGAATTCTTTCAATTTCTTTTGACTTTGTAAACCCCCAAATCTCTGCTCTATAATTAAGAATAGTCCACACAAATGCATCAAAAAGTTGACAACATGTTTTAAGTTTGAAATTATACCTTTTTATATTTGCGATTAGGACATTTAACGCCTTTAAACCTTTCCCTGCAAGTGTTTCCTGATTTAGATTAAAAGTCCCAGTATAGTTAAAAACATTTCCTAAATAATTAAAATCATTTACCACTTCTAACTCCTTTCCATTATACTCCCATGCTTCATTTTCCCGTAATCGGCCTCTTTTTCTAAAGGTCATCACTTTCGTTTTCTCAATATTTACCTCCAACCCCCATTTATCACAATATACTTTTAAATTATCTAAATAAGCTTGCAATTCATTTGGCGTTTCTCCAATTAAAACCATATCGTCTGCAAAAAGCAAAAATATTAACGTGATGTCGTTTATACTAAGGCCAGATGTATTACTATCCTGTAAAAACAATTCAAGGTCTTCTATAAACAGAGAAAACAATAACGGTGAGATTACCTCCCCTTGTCTTAGACCAATTGAACATTCGAAAAAATCGGAGAATGAATTACAACTTCGCACACACGATTTAACTTTCCTGTACATATCTTTTATAACTCTTAACATTTTACCGTTTATACCAAGTTTAAATAATTTAAACCAAAGTGCGTTTCTATATATACTATCATATGCCTTTTTTAAATCTACAAATGCACAGTACAATCGTTTGCCTTCATTTAAAAACTTATGTATAACTGCCTGTAATACAAAGATAGCGTCAACTGTTGAACGACCTGCCCTAAAGCCAAACTGCGCGTCTGACAATACACTATTCTCCTCACACCACTGACTTAATCTTTTGTTAAGTATACCTGTAAATACTTTCGATAAACAGCTTACAAGTGTTATTCCTCTATAATTATTTACATCATCGGGGTCGTTTTTCTTGAATAAAGGAACTATAATACCATCAGCCCATTGTTCTGGAAAATACCAAGAGTTCAACATACTATTAAAAAGATCCGTTAAATGTGGCGCTATAATATCAATCGTCTCAAGAAAATATTCATTAAGCATACAATCTCTCGCTAAGGCTTTGTTTCGTTTAAGTAGTTTAACTACTGACAATACCTCGAATATAGTTATCTCCCTGTCCAACTCGTCAAAGTTGCAATATGCCTCGTTAAAATCGTGGTTAGTGCAAAACGTTTCAGCATCTACATTGTGACCTACTGTTGTATCGCTTGCTAACTCAGAAAAATACTTAAAAAATGTTTCCAAACTAATACTTCTGTACTTATTTTTTTTTTCGGCAAAAATGTTTCCAGAAGTCTTTCGGTTTGGCATTTTTTAGATTTTCAATATCACGCATTTTTCTTTAATTCATACTTGCGCCGTTTTTTCTTTATTAATTCCTTATATATTTTCTTCTTAACGTGTAATTCAATCCGATTTTCACTCGATTTACATGCATTACATTTATTTAAAGCCACATTATATCGTTTCTTTACTTCATAACATTCAACATCAAACCAAACTGCTTTTTTACCATTTTTGTCTGAAAAACGTATACGCCCTCGGTTTACAATAGTTTTAGAAAATAACGGATCCGCGATCTCACGAATAATTTGAACAAAATTATTTATAGATGTGTTTACGCCATCTCTATTATTAGTGTCTACATTCATAGAAATACTATTTAAGTCTGTTAACCTCCCAATTACTCCACTACGAAATTTATCACGTAACATGTCATCCCATTTATATGAGACTCGTTCAGTCGTCGGCATATCTTGCATATCCTTCTTACAATGTTGAGTAAATGACAATGGTGCATGATCTGACCATTCTTTAAAAGGCTCAATTTTAAAATCGCTTACGCTTGTAATATCACACTCTTTCAAAACCAAGTAATCGATAACACTGGACCCATTTGTATAAGTGTAAGTGTAAGCGCCGGTCGGGTGATCTGATCCAAGCCTACCGTTAGCTAACCTTAATGACGTTGCCTTACACAATTCAAGAAGTTTATTCCCTTGGGCATTGCAAACTGTATCCATACTACTTGTTAAGAGCAAAAGTAGAATATTTAAGTCGGATTCTAATTCTTGAAGCTACAATAGATGATGGAATGAGTATTATTAATGATGGCCGTGATTATGTATCATATCCGACACGAAAACCACTTGAAAGAACCAAACGTGATGGTTTTCTCGGGTTTTTGGACAATCTCCACAGATATAAGATCTCGCACAACACAAGTTTTCAATTTTGAAAAATCAAGCTTTAAACTATTTTATTTAAGTGATTAATTTTATCCATCCTATATTATATGGAACAAAAAATTGTATTATCATCAGAAAAAGCTTCAATAATTAGCAACTCAAATACACCGAGTAATTTTACAACTGTATTTGACAGACCATTAATATTAGGCAAGAACAAACAGTATGGCATTGGACTCGATAAGACTAATTCCATGACTTACTCATGGTATAATATTAGCGAAGATTTTAATAACAAAGTGATGTTATCACAATGGAAAAGATAAAGATCCGAAAGCAATTATTTTTACAAATGGAAATTACAGTTATGCTGATATCGATAATTATATAAAAGAAACATTGACTGTAAACGATGATTTAACTGATGACTCACCTGTCCCGATAAGAATTGAGTTTGATTTATCAAGTTTTAAATGTTGGTTACCATTCATAATAATTTCATGCTTGATTTAAGAGAAACAAACTTTCACGCCTTAATCGGGTTTGATTGACTACCTCTTGGGACTCTATGATTGTACCTACTGAAACCCCAACTAAGGGAGGTTGGTGCATGAGCTTTCGTTCCTCGGGTTTTCTGGTCGTACCCTAGATTGGTTTTCTCTTTAGCTGCAACTACTATGGTTGTTCAGTACGATTCTGGATACACCCTGAGATGTTTATTATTTTGTATGTGTATCTTTAGTTAGTTTCTCTAGATATGGACTTTATTGTTAGAGAATTCCTTTTGATGGGATGTAGTTTTGTTTACACTGTCTTGTCTATTTGGGCTCTGAAGACAGGATAATAGCGATGATTGTGCGCATATAAAATCGATTCAAGCTAACCAGTAGGCCTTATTGCCTACTGACCGTTCCAAGTCGGTAACCCTGTCTTCACCACCCTTTCTGTTGTTTTTTGTCTCTTTCATTGTAGCTTCTAGTCCTTGTTTGCAGTACAGTGCAGACCTACGATGCCATTGCGTTCGGACGCTGTGGTTTCTATAGGACCCTATATATCATTTTAACAAAGATGCAGTTATCAGAGAAACTAAATTTGGAACTGTAACACCAAACATAACAAATTCTATCGATACATTGTATATCCACTGTGATTTGATAAGTAATTCTATTGTTGATGGATCGTACGGGGATGTCATTTATGAAATAAGCACAGCTGATCTTACGAGATCGTATCCTTTTAAAGATGAACCGATAAGAGTCGGGTTCTGTGAAGTAAACAAAACAATCATTAACAGTATTAATATTTACATAACCGATTTCTCCGGTAAAATTATTAATCTTAATGGTGTCCACACATCATTTCGATTTGTTTTGAAGGAATTAATGTAACATAAGTTATATGGCACGTTTAAAAAAAGTTTATGACACTAGTACGGGAACATATACTCAAGTTGATCGATTAACTGGAGCTGGCATGTTTGACATTTTTTCAAAGGTTGGCTCAAAAATATTTAGCGAGTCTGTAAAAACAGCAGGTAAAAAGGCATTAGAAACTGCTGGTAAACAAGTCGTAGAAAGCGGTTCTAAAAAACTTGGAGATGAAGTAGGAAAGATTGCTGCTGATAAATTAGTTTCAGTTATAATACCTAAACCAAAAGGTGAGATAATTTTAAAAGAACTTACAAAGGCTGATAACAAAAAAGAAGTTGTAGCTGAAACTGAAGAAGATGTAAATGCAAAAATTAATAGATCACTATCCGGAAGAGGAATTCATGCAAGAATTAATCGATTAATTAATAAAAAATAATCTAATTACTAGTATATATAAATGTTTCGAAGTAATCAATATAATACTAAATATGAACATGTACCTATTCAGTTAGATACTCCTATAACACAACAAGGAAATGCTACCAGGCAAATGAAAAGTGGTTATCAGTTTACACTAAATGACAGAAGTTCTTACTTTGATTGGTATAATGCATATTTTGAAATCAGTTTTCGAGTAAACAAACTTGCTGATGGAGCCAATTTCGCAGTCGGCGATGAAATTGCTCTGATTAACGATGCAGCGTCACTGATTGATCAAATGCAAGTAAAGCAAAATGGAAAAATAGTTTACGATGGAAACAATCTTCACAGATTTGTTAATGTCAAAAGCTTGCTTGAAATTTCTGACGATTATGTAAAGACAACCGGAACAAATGAATACTTTTATTTAGATAATACGGCTGCTGCAGAATCTCGAGATGATCAAGCTGGTTATAATTCAGGATTTGCGATTCCTCATGCTTTGATCATAACTAATCAAAAAGTTGACTCCATAATCCCATTAAACAAATATTCCTTCTTTGGAGGTTTAGAAACAAACATGCTACCTCCTAGTCAGATTCAAATCAGCTTGCAACTGACAGATGATAATGTGCTAATTTTCAAAGCTGGTGGTGATGACGGTCGAGTAGTTATTAATAAATTAGTTTTGTGGATACCCAGAATGATATTTAACTCAGATGGTTTAAGTTACGTAATGACAAATCATATGACATCAACAAGATGGACTTATCTTCGTGAAATGATACAAGAAAGCGGAAGTTCTCAACTAACTGAATCCGTATTTAGAATAACAGCTGGTGTTAAAAATCCCAAACATGTGTTTGTGTATTTGCAAAGGTCAGACAAGAGTTCTTCTCAAACACAGAATCCTCATATTCTGGATACGTTTAAGGTAAATGCTGCTAATACTAATTGCTATTTACAATCAGCTAGATTGGAAGTTGGAAATGGAGTTTATTAACCAGAAACCGAATACAGTTATGCTAATATCATAAGAATATTCTGAGATGTTATTAATTATTCTTACAAGCAAAATGATAAAAACACTGGAACTTTACTTAATGTGAGTAATTTTAAAACTCTTTTCGGAATGATACATTTTGATTTCAGTTACAAGGAAAATGAAGTCAGTAGTGATCCAAAACAACTAAGTTTGAGATATAAGCTAAATATACCTCCTGCTGCTCCTTATAAAGTTTATGCTCTGGTTCTCTATGAAGTAGATGTAGTTATTGATACTGTTGGAAATGAACTAGTTATTGTTTAATCTAACTTATAATATATATGACTTACGTAAATTATTCAGTGAATTTAACAGATGGCCAGAAACAAAGTTTAGCAAAGGCTTATGAAAACAAGAGCGAATTAACACTCAGGTTAAAAAATAACCAACTAACTGGGAATTTCCCCTTGTCGCTGACAGCTACTCAGATTAACAATATTAACAAAGCTAAAACTAATGGACGGGGATTAAATATAAGTATATCAAAATCACAAATGGAGGCTTTTTAGGTGCATTAGCTGGTTTGTTAACTAAAACAATTTTACCAACAGTTGCTAAATTTGCTCCAAAGATATTAGGACCTCTAGCAACAGGGGCACTTAGTGGTCTGGCAAGTAATGGAATTGGTAAAATATTTGGAAACGGAATGATAACTGTTCCTGCTGATAAAAAACAAACACTTTTAAAATCAAATAAATTAACAGCTGCGCAAAAAAATAAAATAGCAAAGTCAAAAAGTTGCTGCACTATTAAACTAACACAAAAACAACTACAAGACGTACTGGCATGTGCTTCTAGTAATAAAACGGTAACTGTTCCTAAAACGGTAACTGCTTCCAGTGATAAAAAACAGCAAGACGTAACGGCAACTGCTCCTAGTGATAAAAAACAAAAACTTCTAAAATCAAATAAATTAACACTTGCACAAAGAAACAAGATAGCAAAGTCAAAAGGTCGCTGCCCTGTTAAACTAACTAAAAAACAACAGCAGGACGGAGGATTTTTTGGACTTCTTGCATCACTAGGAATTCCATTGATTGGATCTCTTATTAGTGGTTTAACTGGAAAAGGTTTCAAGTAGATAGAAGAGGACAGGGACTCAGAGTTGATCGTGGAAATGGTTTACAAGTAGACTCACAAATTAGACCATATAGAAGCATCCCATTTTAAAAAAAAATTAAATTTTAAGAATGAACCTATCTCTAACTTAGATATAATAAAATGGGTTAAGCAGCTAGGTATACAGAAATTCAGTGGGGTGTACAGCAAAAACAAATTACCGACAACACAAAATAAACAAAAACATGGTATTATTAATCTGGATGATCATGCTGGACCTGGCTCACAATGGACTTGTTACTATAATAATTATTACTTCGATCCGTTTGGCCTGAGCCCACCAAAAGAAGTTTTAGCGTACATACCTAATATAAAATACAATACTATTCAGCATCAAGATAAAACAAGTGTTCTGTGTGGATATTTCTGTCTATTCTTCATTAAAAAGTTACAAGAAGGAAATAGTATGTATGATATTCTTTACAAATTATTAAAACCTTACAAACCAGTAGAAAATGAAAACATCATAAGATCATATTTTGTAAACGAAGTTTAATCTAATCATATTATATATGAGTTATTGCATAAAAGAAAAAAAGGTTACTGAAAATGCTGATCCTAAGTATGTTTTAGCAAAAATGGTAGAAAAATGTTAAGAGCAACTTGTGCATATTGTGGTATTACTAAAACAAAGTTTGTTAAAAACACAAAAGGTGATAATATTGATATTCACAAAGCTATGCTTCCTCTGTTGCCTAAAAAGTGATAAACGCTTCCTGGTTATAAATATTGCGGTCCTGGTAAACCACTTGATAACGGAGAACCGGTAAATGAATTAGATGCTGTTTGTAAAGATCATGATTATTGTTATGATGAAAATCCTAGTAATAAATCAATGTGTGATAAAAGCATGTTGGCCGGTTTGAAAAAAGTAAGTCTAAAACTGTTGGAGAAAAGATCGCTAAGAATTTGATAGTAAAACCAGTTATTAGTACAAAATATAAACTTGGAAACTCAAAAACTAGAAAAGGCGTTTAAATGGACTGACAAGTTAGCAGATGAACTTCATAAGCCTATACGAAGAAAGTTCACTCAACGCCGTGTGATTGTTAATGAAATTGATAAAATAGGGTCTGCTGATTTGGTTGATATGCAATCGTTTTCAAAGTATAATAAAGGTACTAAATATTTGCTTACTGTTATTGATGTGTTTAGCAAATATGCTTGGGTTGTGCCGGTTCCTAATAAAACTGGTTTAGATATTACCAAACCATTCCAACAGATAATAAGTACAGGAAGACAGTGTAAATTGTTGTGGGTTGATCAAGGTGTAGAGTTTTATAACAAGACGTTTAAGCAATTCCTTGGTGATAATAATATCGAAATGTATCACACTTTTAATTTCGGAAAAGCTGTAGTAATTGAACGATTTAACTGGAGATTAAAAGAAAAGATGTGGAAATATTTTACAGCTAACAATACAAATACATATTTAGACGTGTTGCAAGAAATGGTTGACAAGTATAATAACACAAAACATCGGAGTATTAAAATGACACCGATTGAGGCTAGTGATGAGAAAAATAAAGGAAAAATGAGAAGTAATCAAATTAAACCAAAGTTTAAAATAGGGGATAATGTTAAAATCAGCAAATATACAAGAACGTTTGAGAAAGGTTATACCCCAAATTGGACTGAAGAAATATTTGTTGTTGATGAAATTCAAAACACAAATCCTGTGACAAAATAAAAGATTTAAACAATTTAAAGATTGATAGAAGCTTTTATGAATTAGAAGTGATAAAAGCAAAGCAAAAAATATTCATTATTGAAAAAGTAATACGACGTGATTACAAAAAGAAACAAGCATTAATGAAATGGAAGGGTTGCAATGAGGATTTCAATAGTTTGGTTCCATTTAAGGATATTGAAAATATTAAATAATATCTTGAACTGAAATACAAAATAGCAAAGTGTATGAAAATAAAATACTGTATGGTAAAAAACGATATGCAGAGCGATGATGAAGACTACTGACCGGTTCCGTCTGACTTTGCTTAATGAGTTGCAAATGTTATGTTATTAAAATGACAAACCGGATTGATTAGTAGTATAGATATGAGGGGTACCAGCGGAGTTTCCCAGAGCGGGGTTGCTTGAGAAAACTGTTGAAATATGTTGGTGTTGATTTAGGGGTGACTTACATTTAGATCTTAGTGATATAAATGTAAGTCATACCTGAGTGTCCCCCTGGCATATTTCACTAGTTTTTCTCGTTCCCCGCGAGGGGAAACTGTGCTGGTACCCCTCATATCTATACTACTCATGTCACATGTGCTTGCAGTCACAGGTGGCTGTATCGGTGTTGGGAACTAAAAAAAATAAAATAAAAAAAAGTAAAAAAAAATAAAAAAAATAAAATAAAAATTGTTTTCGTGTTATTTGTTAAAAACAAACATATTTTATATTGTTTTCAGGAAAACTTAAAATATGTTTGTTTTCAACAAATAAAACGAAAAATCTTTTTTTTTTTTTTTTTTTTAGTTCCCAACACCGTAGCCTAATAAATTTGCTCCTATGCAGTTTTTTTTTATTATTCTGACGTTCTATGTAACTGCATATACGCCTAATTTCCTTTACAAAAAACCCGACTGGAAAAAACGCTCGAACACCCATGTGACTTTCGAACGAAATTGAGCAGCTTATCAGACTCCTGTGCATAAACCATCATGATAATCTAACAAAATAATAAGTTATTTACCATTTACTTTCGGTTTTATTTTTTTCCGAAGCATATTTTACATAATATATCGGTTTTTCGTAGATCGCTATACATGTGTATTGACAATATATTGACAAGTGCGCGTTTCTCCCAACGTTGCATGCGCATGCGCATAAGTACACATTTTCCACTGTGGACAACGTGTCACGAAACTACGTTGTGTATAATGTACCTAGTATAAAGTTTTCAAGTCTTAGGTTAACAAACGGTAATGGGCGAAGGGTGCCGGGATATTTATTATAAGTTACCCCTTCAGACATTCTCCTAAAAGAAAAATTAAAAAATCTCGCTTGTTTTATAGCCTGATCTGGGGGAAAAAGCACCTAACCATAGACCTACTGTATGTCCATGACTAATTTTGTTTTGTTATGTTCATTTCATTTAGTGTGTAGGGGGTGGCGTGAGTTTACGGGTGGATTCAGGGTGCGACCCACTAAAAAATCTGTAAAATATGGACATTTATATTAAACAAGAGCTGTAGGAGAACAGCGCAGCTCGACTATTCAGAGAATAATAAATGGTATAGCCAGTATATACCATCAGAAAACAAGGCTAAAACAATGTGATGGTGGGTTGGGGGTGGAGGTGGGGTGGGTATAGAAACTCTGGCCGATATAAAAATTATTGTTAGAATCTCATAAAAATTATAGTAAAATTTGCGGCAGGGTGTGTTTATTTATTTTTATCAGTTTTAATCCAAAGTTGCTGTCATTTAAAATAAAATTGTGGTCGAAAGGCAACTCGGGGAGGGAGGGGATATCTGGCGATTTTTTTATTGTGGCCTCATTTCAGGTTTTTTTTTTATTGATATTTCCTCTGTGTATCTGAATTTAATCTAAATTGCTTTTTTGTAAATGATTGCGTTCAAATTAAAATTTTAATATCCAATAATGGAAGATAAAATGAAAACAATTTCCCGCCCCCTGTCCTCCTTGTGAGGGGAGCCCATAAACCAATGGGGTGCAGGACGGGGGCGCATAATTGATATAGTTTTATATTTGATAAAATAAAACAACACAGACATATGTAAAAAAAAAAAAAAGCATTCGGGTGGTGGTGGGATGGTTGTGGGGCGAATCATATTGATAATCTGATAAAACAAAACAACACAGATATATGCAAAAACAAACAAAAAACAACAACATTCGGGTGGTAGTGATGATGTTGTGTGGGGATGGTTGGGCGTGTGTGGGGTGTGTGTGTGTGTGTGTGGGGGGGGGGGGGGGGGGTAACAAAAATTGACCAAAACAACACAGAAATATGTAAAAAAAAAAAAAAAAGTTTCCAGTGTGGTGGAGGGGGGGGGGGGGGGGGGGGGGGGGGGGCAACATAGCTTTATGCGTAAAATTTGACCAAAACAACACAGAAATATGTAATATATATATAAATCGAGTTTCAAGTAGGGCAGGCGGGGAGTGGGGGAGGGTGGTGGCAGGCCCACGTAAGAATTGACCAAAACGAGACAGAAATATGTAAAAAAATAAATAAAAAAATATCGAGTTTCGAGTGGAAATATAACATTTTTAAAAGAGCCGTAACACCGCCGTTACTGGTCCGATCTGGTTGGTTTTCGAACTTGGCCAGTAGAGATAATAAAATTTACCAAAGCAATACAGAAATATAAAAAATATATAGTTTAGAGTCTGGGGTGTGTTGGGGTGGGGGCGGGGTGGTAGGGGGTGCGGGGGCATAGCAATATGTGTAAGAATTGACCAAAACAACAAAGAAATATGAAGAAAAAAATAGAGATTCGAGTCGGTGGGGCGGGGGAGGAGGGTGGTGGGGGCGGGGCAACATAGCTATATGTGTAAGAATTGACCAGAACAATACAGAAATATGAAAAAGAAAAAATAGTTGAGAGTCGGGGGTGGGGGCAGGATGCGGGGGCGGGGACGGGAGTAGCGGCGGAGAAACATAGATATATGTGTAAGAATTGACCAAAACAACACAGAAATATGTAAAAAAATAAACAAATTGAGTTTTGAGTGTGGGTTGGGGGAGGCCCTGGGGTGTTGGAAGGCGGGCGCGGGGGTGGGGGCAACATAGCTACATTTTTAAGAATTGACCAAAACAACACAAAAATATGTAAAAAGAATAATTAAATGAGTTTCGAGTGGGGGGAGGGTGGAGAGAGGGGTGGGGGCAACATAGCTATATGTGTAAGAATTGACCAAAAACAACACAGAAATATGTAAAAAAATAAACAAATTGAGTTTTGAGTGTTGGTGGGGGGAGGCCCTGGGGTGTTGGAAGGCGGGCGCGGGGGTGGGGGCAACATAGATACATTTTTAAGAATTGACCAAAACAACACAAAAATATGTAAAAATAATAATTAAATGAGTTTCGAGTGGGGGGAGGGTGGAGAGAGGGGTGGGGGCAACATAGCTATATGTGTAAGAATTGACCAAAACAACACAGAAATATGTAAAAAAATAAACAAATTGATTTTCGAGTGTGGGTGGGGGGAGGCCCTGGGGTGTTGGAAGGCGGGCGCGGGGGTGGGGGCAACATAGCTACATTTTTAAGAATTGACCAAAACAACACAAAAATATGTAAAAAGAATAATTAAATGAGTTTCGAGTGGGGGGAGGGTGGAGAGAGGGGTGGGGGCAACATAGCTATATGTGTAAGAATTGACCAAAAACAACACAGAAATATGTAAAAAAATAAACAAATTGAGTTTCGAGTGTTGGTGGGGGGAGGCCCTGGGGTGTTGGAAGGCGGGCGCGGGGGTGGGGGCAACATAGCTACATTTTTAAGAATTGACCAAAACAAGACAAAAATATGTAAAAAAAATAATTAAATGAGTTTCGAGTGGGGGGAGGGTGGAGAGAGGGGTGGGGGCAACATAGCTATATGTGTAAGAATTGACCAAAACAACACAGAAATATGTAAAAAAATAAACAAATTGAGTTTGGAGTGTGGGTGGGGGGAGGCCCTGGGGTAGTGGAAGGCGGGCGCGGGGGTGGGGGCAACATAGCTACATTTTTAAGAATTGACCAAAACAACACAAAAATATGTAAAAAAAATAATCAAATGAGTTTCGAGTGGGGGGAGGGTGGAGAGAGGGATGGGGGAAACATAGCTATATGTGTAAAAATTGACCAAAACAACAGAAATATGTAAAAAAAAAAAAAAAAAAAATATGTGGGAGGGGGAGACGGGTGTGTGGCGGGGCGGGGAGGAGGGAGCCCATGCCCGAATATGGGTGAAGTACAAATAAGATGCATAATGATATAAGATCCCAAACCAAAACTATATATATATATTTTTTATTAGCTCTACTGGCCAAGGGCCAGCAGAGCTTATGGGATCGTGTGTTGTCCGTCTTCCGTCGTCCGTCGTCCGTCGTCCGTCCGTCCGTCGTCCGTCCGTTAACTTTTGCTTGTGTACACTCTAGAGGCCACATTTCTGATGCAATCATCATGAAACTTTGTCAGAATGTTTGTCTCAATGAAATCTCGGTCAAGTTCGAAACTGGGTCATGTGGGGTCAAAAACTAGGTCACTAGGTCAAATATTGGAAAAACCTTGTGTACACTCTAAAGGCCATATTTTTGACCCGAGCTTGATGCAACTTTGTCAGAATGTTTGTCTTAATTATATCTTGGTCAAGTTTGAAAATGGGTCACATGGGGTTAAAAACTAGGTCACTAGGCCAAATACTTGAAAAACCTTGTGTACACTCTAGAAGCCGTATTTCTGACCCAATCTTGATGAAACTTTGTCAAAATGTTTGTCTTAATTATATCTTGGTCAAGTTCAAAAATGGGTCACATGGTTTAAAAACTAGGTCACTAGGTCAAACTTTGGAAAAACCGTGTGTACACTCTAGAGGCCATATTTTTGACCTGATCTTGATGAAACTTTGTCAGAATGTTTGTCTTAATTAAATCTCGGTCAAGTTCAAAAATGGGTCATGTGGGGTCAAAAACTAGGTCACTAGGTCAAATACTTGAAAAACTTGTATACACTCTAGAGGTCATATTTGTTTTCCAATCTTGATGAAACTTTGTCAAATTGTTTATCTTAATTATATCTTGATCAAGTTCGAAAATGGGTCACATGAAATAAAAAACTAGGTCACTAGGTCAAATATTGCAAAATACTTGTGTACACTCTAGAGGCCATATTTTTGACCCGAGCTTGATGCAACTTTGTCAGAATGTTTATCTTTATTGTTTGTCTCAATGAAATCTCGGTCAAGTTCGAAAATGGGTCATGGGGGGTCAAAAACTAGGTCACTAGGTCAAATATTGGAAAAACCTTGTGTACACTCTAGAGGCCATATTTTTGACCCGAGCTTGATGCAACTTTGTCAGAATGTTTGTCTTAATTATATCTTGGTCAAGTTTGAAAATGGGTCACATGGGGTTAAAAACTAGGTCACTAGGTCAAATACTTGAAAAACCTTGTGTACACTCTAGAAGCCGTATTTCTGACCCAATCTTGATGAAACTTTGTCAAAATGTTTGTCTTAATTATATCTTGGTCAAGTTCAAAAATGGGTCACATGGTGTTAAAAACTAGGTCACTAGGTCAAACTTTGGAAAAACCGTGTGTACACTCTAGAGGCCATATTTTTGACCTGATCTTGATGAAACTTTGTCAGAATGTTTGTCTCAATGAAATCTCGGTCATGTTTAAAAATGGGTCATGTGGGGTCAAACACTAGGTCACTAGGTCAAATACTTGAAAAAAACTTGTGTACACTCTAGAGGTCATATTTGTTGAAATTTTGTCAAATTGTTTATCTTAATTATATCTTGATCAAGTTCGGAAATGGGTCACATGAAGTTAAAAACTAGGTCACTAGGTCAAATATTGGAAATACCTTGTGTACACTCTAGAGGCCATATTTTTGACCCGAGCTTGATGCAACTTTGTCAGAATGTTTGTCTTAATTATATCTTGGTCAAGTTTGAAAATGGGTAACATGGGGTTAAAAACTAGGTCACTAGGTCAAATATTGGAAAAACCTTGTGTACACTCTAGAAGCCGTATTTCTGACCCAATCTTAATGAAACTTTGTCAAAATGTTTGTCTTAATTATATCTTGGTCAAGTTAAAAAATGGGTCACATGGTGTTAAAAACTAGGTCACTAGGTCAAACTTTGGAAAAACCGTGTGTACACTCTAGAGGCCATATTTTTGACCCGATCTTGATGCAATTTTGTCAGAATATTTGTCTCAATTATAGCTTGCTAAAGTTCGAAAATGGGTCACACAGGGTCAAAAACTAGGTCACTAGGTCAAATACTTGAAAAACCTTGTGTACACTCTAGACGCCTTATTTTTTTTCATTCGATCTTTACCAAACTACCAGATTGTTAATGTCAATAACAGCTCAGTAAATTTTTTTTTTTTTTTAAGTTTTTTTTTATTATCTCTACTGGCCAAGTTCGAAAACCAGCCAGATCGGACCAGTAACGGCGGATTTATGGCTCTTGATTTAGTTAAAAATGCTATATTCTGCCTCTTTAAGACGATAGTCACTCGTTTCATTGATGTTATCAGAGCCATATTAGCCAGTAGAGCGTCCACAGGCCCTCTTGGGCCTCTTGTTTATTAAAGTGCAACCTGTTTACAACAATCTACATGTAATACAACATTAAAGCAATATTAGTTAAACAGCCAGCCTGCAGAGGCTTACGAAGCACTATCATTTTAACAAATTATGTTCATTGAGTGTTTATTTCATTGCCATCTTCCTGGCAATATTAACTGTTACAAACATTCTGTTTAACCAACGTATTACTCAGTTGATTGAAACTCTGTTATTGTATAACTGTTCCTTGTATTGTTATAATCAGTTCCTATATAATGATTTCACAGCATGGAATATACACACCAGCTTACATGCAAACCTAGATCTGCCTTTATTGATTTTATGGGCCGTCACAATTTGGATTCCATGGGAGCCCAGAATTTGCGGAAGACAACATTACTTAAGCAACCCTTTACAACATACTATAAGGAAACCAATTCCCAAATTTAGTTGAGCTAGGATGGGACATTGTGCTTTATAAAAAGAAATCGTTGTGTGTTTGGTGGACCTGAACATGGTGATTTTGTTTACGAAAACAATAACTGTCACTAGTATTCAAATCCCCCATCCACGCCCCAACCCCCACCCCCAGGGTTTATGGGATGACGAGTTGTCCGTTGTCAGTTGTCCGTCGCCCGTCGTCGTCCGCTAACTTTTGCCTTGTGAACACTCTTGCAACTTCAATATTATTATTCGGATCTTTACCAAACTGCTAATTTTCATATATTTTATATTCTCTTTATTAAGATTTAAGAATGAGGAAGAGTCTTGTAGAATAATAAACGACTAAAACAAGTAATTTTAACAATAATATAAATATAACAAAAATATTACTTTTAAATCGGCATGAAATATGTGTAGTTTAAACACACTACACAATGTTTTACGATTGTAGCAATAAACGGTTCTATTCTATTCTATCGACGGTGCATGGTAGGTTGCGTATGGTGAAGTAATATGCGCAAGGAACTCTGGGTAAGAATTTCAAACAAGATGTCGGTACCCTTCGATAATTCGGAAATGTGTCAATATATTCGTGATCAATTTGGATAATCTGAGATATTTCATCGTGGCAGGTAAATTTTGAAACACCAATCGACTCAAAAAAAAATCTTCTTTCAACCTGTGCATATATAATATACAAACAATGCTGTTTAAAAGCGTGAAACCTTCCCAACAAATTCCGTTGGGAAAGTCCAGTCGTAAAATGTGCAATAATCAATACACGTTGATGCTCGCCAATACGAAAAATTTCAAAAGAGCATTAAACGTGTATTTTAACACACTACCAACACCGATACAGCCACCTGTGCTTGCAGTTGCACTTCATTTAGTTTTAGATGAAGAAGACGTGAAACTCTTATCAATTAAGCGTCCACGCTTAACGGGAATCGTCGTATCGTTTACCGCAGATAGGGGCACAGTATGAATAAATTATTATGTCAGGAACCTCTGTGAATACGCCGATAAAATAAATAAATACGTAACGCATGTTCGTCACTTGCCAGCAGTCGCCATATTGTTGTTGTTGTTATTGTTAATATTGACCACCTTTAAAGGCGAACCTCTTGACGAGTTGAACTGAATATATATATCCACCACCACATTGTTCATACCATATTTAAAAACATTAACATTAAAACATTAAGAGGTTGTTAAAAATTCACTATTTACATATTTCCATATCACGCTTCACTGTATGTCTCTATCACAAGAGTTTAATTTACGCCGTTTATATCATTTCTAGTTGAGTGTCCAATATCAAGCAAGAGTGCTGCAGTCGATGTACTAGCCGGTCGACATATACTTTATAGAGATCTGCACTCACTATACCGCCTTGTCTTATACCTTGTTTAGTTTAAACATATTTATTTTACATCGATTGCGAAACAAGTTATTGCAACTTAGATTAATCACTCTCGATGGCTTCCTGGGTAGAACCAGTACTAAGCAATGTGGATTAATTATCTTGCTCAAGGATAAATAACGTGGCCGCGGCGAGGATCGAACCCACGACCTCTCGATCTGGAGTTCGGCGCTCTACCACTGGACAACGCACTCGCACTTATACCTTGTTCTATTTAGAGTGAGTCTGATATTATACATTCCATTTGATGGATATTCTGGCATTTATGTGAAGACTGTTGGTAAGATTCCAATGTGCATCGTCAATTCCACCTGGGATAATAATGAAAGCCCTGATTCCACAGTGGTATATTCTCCTCATAACGTTTTTATGATTAACAACATCAAATGCCGGTTTTGCGAACAAAAGTACTTGGATAAAATGTTTTTGTTCGTCTTTTCAGTCTCTTCGCGACTCTTCAACAACAAACGCTGCACTCAGCGGAGAAGTCCCTGCAGTAAATCCTCTTTGTAGGGGACATTGCTTCTTGTTAGTTTTAATGGTTACTCTTCTTTTCAAGATCGATTCGATTAATTTACATAATACAGGTAATACTGTTATTCCACGCTAAAAACTTGCATCATTTTTGCTTCCTTTATTTTTGAATACTGGTGATAAAAGTTCAAGTTTAAGTGCATCTGGGACAATGGCATTTTTAAAAATAATGTTTATTAACATCTGTAGGAATACTAGAAGATCTTCTCCCCCATATACAACATGTTCAATCATAATACCATAGACATCAGTTGCTTTTCCTTTCTTAATCGAATCCATCGCTTTCTGCACCTCTTCTAATGAGGCAGGGTCAATTTCCTTTCCCTTAACTAATTCTTTTATTTGTTCAAATTCATATTGCACTAATTTATCAAAATTTTCATCATATTCACTGTCTTCTGTGATTTTAGCCAGATTTTGGAAATTTTGTTTAAAACCATCTAAAATATCATCCTCTCCTGCATAGCACTGATCACCCACATGTAGATCCGTTATATAAGTATTGCCATTACGTCGCTGTTTTTTTATGAGTTTATAGAAAAGTTTAGTGTCGTAATGTTTTGCGTTAATAATTTCTTCTTTATCCATTCTCTCTTTTGTGGCCGTTTATATCCTTATTTTACTTCTAAATTCCTTTTTACACTGTTTTCGTGATATGACAGTAGGATGATTAAAGTTATTCGGTTTCCCTGATTTATACCATTCAGCATTTGCCAACCGTAGTTCCTTTAGAACTATAGCTATATCAGTGGTCCAGACTTTAAGCTTAGGTTTAGCTTTGTATTTCTTCTTATGCGGTGCACACATTATAGCTGCTTCTTTAAGAAGATGACACGCCTTTAAGGCTAATACCTCAGTTCCATTTACACTTATATCCATCCTCTGCTCCTTAATCGTTTTCAAACCATCTGCTACCATTGCTGAATACAGATCCTTGTCAACTTTATCCCAATTAATTTTGCGTGGTGCTGTTGATTTGGAGGCTGAGGTAGCTTCTTTAGTTTTGTATTGGTATTTAGTAGATATTGTTATCGCTATAGGATAATGGTCCGATACGTTTTTGTCCATTTCTTTTAGTATCCACTTCTCTGTAACTGTACGTTGTCTCATTTTTGAATATATGAAATAGTCTATTTCTGAACAATCTTCACCCTTGGGGTTCACATATGTACTCCCTGCATAAGATGTTACAAGATTACGTTCTTCCATAAAATTTCTTAAATATTCTATTCTGCTATCATCGCCTGTTTTGTTTAGATCTTCATTTATATCCCCTTCTATCAGTATGTCATGAGTAAGTTGATATTTGTTAACTATCTCATGTAGTTGATCTATACAGTCATGAAATATCACATTACTATCTTGGTACCCTCTTGTCGGTAGATAAGCAGATACTATCAGAATTGGTTTAGTATTATCATCTTTAAATTCTATACATTGTATACGTTCATTTCCATCAGGTAATTGTTTGATCATATGATCAATATCTGTATTCCATAATATGCCCACCACTCCGTGTCCTCTTGGTATTTGCGAAGGTTGTATTGGATAATATTTATCTACTCCCTTTCCTGCATAACAAGTATTTGTACATATTTCATTTAAAAGGTCAAGTTCAAACTGAATGAGCCAGTGTTCTTGTAATAATAAAATGTCACATATTTTGAATATGTCATTCACAATGGAGCCACAAGCCTTTATGTTTTTGCAGTTATAAGATACAATATTCAGTATCTGTTCAGACACTGCTATTTCAGATCGATTATGTCCCCTCCTTGCACTGGCACTGGAGCCGCAGATATTATATAAAACAACAACAACAACAACAACGATATGCCCCTATTATCTATATAACACATGGCAGACATCTTTGATATGACCAACCTCGTTTCGAAGGCTGAATCTTTGTCAAATTACAGAATTGATTCAAATCCTCTACACAGTTCGTTAGGTCTGACTCCCATTTATCACATTAAATTCACAGTTCGTACGAATAAAATGTCACATATTTTGAATATGTCATTCACAATGGAGCCACAAGCCTTTATGTTTTTGCAGTTATAAGATACAATATTCAGTATCTGTTCAGACACTGCTATTTCAGATCGATTATGTCCCCTCCTTGCACTGGCACTGGAGCCGCAGATATTATATAAAACAACAACAACAACAACAACGATATGCCCCTATTATCTATATAACACATGGCAGACATCTTTGATATGACCAACCTCGTTTCGAAGGCTGAATCTTTGTCAAATTACAGAATTGATTCAAATCCTCTACACAGTTCGTTAGGTCTGACTCCCATTTATCACATTAAATTCACAGTTCGTACGAAAACGCACGCTGTGCGGAGAAATTTAAGTAAAATCGCCGAGTTCTGCTGTAATAACATTTCCTACCTGATCTGCACTAGTCTTCCGGTTTATCGAGAAGTTCCGAATGCAGTTACAAAGACCCGATAACAGGGGGATATCGTTTTTTTTTTGTTTGTTTTTTATAATATCTGCGGCTCCAGTGCCAGTGCCTCCTTGGTCTAAAAAAGACTGAGTTACTTCAACTTGCGGTAATCCTTTGGAGTTACTATTGCCAGGTATATTTGTGTTTGCACTGTATAAGGGACTCGTATTAAAACGAGTATAGCTGTTCGTGCTGCCTGGAGTATAACTTCTCTTATGCATTTGATTGCTATTCTTCTTCTGCGTCGTAATCGGTCGATTGTTTCTGTGAATATCATTTATGTTCGTGTAACAGGGCTAGAAAAATGTGCAGCCAGACCGGGGCTCGAACCCGGGACCTTCGGACTACCGTTCCGATGCTCTACCGACTGAGCTAACCGGCCGGACAATGCAACATCAATCTACCTGTTAGATATCCATAAACCGTGACACCTCCCCCTACAGACTGAAATTCGTCCTCGAATTTCCATGGGTACAGAGAATCATTTCGAATGTTTCTCGGAGTTAACTCAGTCACGGTCTCCCTTTGGCGGCCAAATGTCACAGGGCTAGAAAAATGTGCAGCCAGACCGGGGCTCGATCCGGGACCTTCGGACTACCGTTCCGATGCTCTACAGACTGAGCTAACCGACCGGACAATTCAACATCAATCTACCTGTTAGATATCCATAAACCGTGACACATGGTAGAGATGCCGAGGACGTCAATTTTTTTTTTTTTTTTTTTTTGATATTATATTTATTCGAGACGTGTACGTCAATATCCAAATGACAAGTGCCATGAATATAGCGACACCATCCTTATTAATCAAACAATAGCAATATAACAACGAATACAACATACATTATTCATATAAAAGAATGTTCTAAGTTGCTAGTTCATTAACACAAATTATATAATAATGAACCTTATCCTGAATCACAATTGCTATGAAGTGAGAAGTATGGAACGCCAAACACGACTTTGATGGTCATGATGTGGTCACTTTCCATTTATGATGTGGTCACTTTCCATTATGATACGGTCACTTTCCATTATGATGTGGTTACTTTCCATTATGATGCGGTCGCTTTTCATTATGATGTGGTCACTTTCCGTTATGATTTATTGCACCTCGCACAAAATCCTAGGAATTTCATTGGATTAGAGATGTCACATGGTGACCCTCTAATATTCTATAGTGGGTCAGTAGATTTCATAGAGGGTCACTAAAACAATATGGACTACAATTCCGATTTAAAGTTTAAATCATTTGCAAATAGTTCTTTAAGGCGATAGTAACAAACATAATAAGTAAATTAATAATATTTTTCAAACTGTACCGGTCGTGACGTCAAATTGCGCGAACGTCTCGATGACGTTGACGTTCAATTAGAATGGGTTACATATCGGTGTTTGCCTTAAAAAAGGTGCTCGATGCAATAAATCAGTTATTGGGTTTGTTACTGACCCCCTACAGAAATATGTGGGGTCAGTCAGATATATAGGGGACTCGGCTATTGTCTCGCCCCATATAAATCTTACTGACCCCACATATTTCTGTAGGGATCAGTAACAAACCCAATAACTAATAGTGGTCACTTTCCATTTATGATTTGGTCACTTTCCATTATGATGCGGTCACTTTCCATTATGATGTGGTAAGTTTCTATTATGATGTGGTCACTTTACATTATGATGTGGTCATTTTTCATTATGATGTGGTCACTTTCCATTATAATTTGGTTACTTTGCATTATGATGTGGTCGCTTTTCATTATGATGTGGTCACTTTCAATTATGATGTGGTGACTTTACATTATGGTGTGGTCACTTTCTGTTAAGATGTGATCACTTTCCATTATGATGTGGTCACTTTACCTTATGATGTGGTTACTTTTCATTTTGATGTGGTCGCTTTTCATTATGATGTGGTCACTTTCCATTATGATGTGGTCACTTTATATTATGATGAGGCCAATTTCCATTATGATGTGGTCACTTTACATTATGATGTGGTCTGTTTTCATTATGATGTGGTAAGTTTCTATAATGATGTGGTCTGTGTGGTCGCGTGGCTTTACTGCAGATAGCGCCGTCTATTGACAGGTAGGCTAATTGCAGAATTCAAAATGAAGCCAATGATAGAAATTCTAAATTATTTTTAAGTCATGATGAAGTCACTTTTAGATGAGTATTAAAATAATCAAAAACAGTCAATATTTTTAACTGGCTATTTAATGTCAGAAATGTGAAATTGTTTTGCGACGCGCGCGGATTTACCGACACTATTCTCTCCATCTTGATGACCTACTAGCACGAAACGAGTGTACTGTTCCTATTTGATTAGGGACCGACCATTTTGATTTCGTGTGTGTGTGTGTGGGGGGGGGGGGGGGGGTCGTTTCTTTAAAGCCTGGATTTCTATTTTGCCTAGTACACTGACCAGTTTTTGTTTTGTCAACTTGAAAGCCAGAGCTTTTTTTTTTAAGTTTTACCATTCGTAGAATAGAAGAGCTATTGTAGATCTACTCAACGTCTGCGTCGACGTGTGAAACTTGAAATACGTCATCAGTACCACCAATGACACTGGTAGACAAATGTTCCATAACTCTGTATTGCATTGAAGCAAAAACATGGCCCTTTTCATACTTCGAATTTCTGGTTAAAGTTCTTTTTGACAAGTCCATGTATTTTAACAACTGAAAGTCGTACATCAACAAAACTTCAGTAAAGCTTGGAATATCAAGGACACTAGTTGACACATGTTCCATATCAACTCTGTATTGCATTTAAGCAAAGTTATGTCCCTTTTTCAACTTCAAAATTCTGGTTAAAGTTTTTAGGCAAGTCCTTGTATTTCAATAGATGATTGCAAAAGTATCAATACAACTGCAGTAAAGCGTGGATGCTAGTAGACACATGTTCCATAACTCTGTATTGCATTTAAAAAAAAATATTTTAAAATGATGGCCCTTTTTCTGGATAAATATTTTCAATATTTTTTCTGTAATTTTAGAAAAGGTGTAGCCCCTATTCGACTAAGAATTTCTTATTTGTTGGCAAGTCCGTTTATTTCAATACCCACTAGCCATATATATCTGTCAACGGAGCTTGACAAGTGTCATCAGAGTAATCAAGGACACTTTCAGACACATGTTTCATAACTTTTTATTTCATTTTAGCCAGATGATAACAAAAATTTAACTTAGAGTTTTAGGTTAAAGTTTTTTAAGCAGCTTCATACATTTCAATGAAACTCACTGCATACATCAAATAACAATGACAAGCCTGTAAATTTCATTAACCCTATAAACCACACATTTTCCCCACTCCTGCACCACCGCCATTCAGACTATTTAATCGCATAAAAATATACTTCATCGGATACTTTAACATAATTAAGGATTTATATCATTGTCGCCATTTTGAATTTTGCAAGCAGCTACCTGTCAATTGATGGCGCTAATTGCAGTAAAACCACGTGATCACACAGGTCAAATCATAATGCAAATGACCACATCATAATAGAAACTTACCACATCTTAATGAAAACAGACCATATCATAATGTAAAGTGACCACATCATAATGGAAAGTGACCACATCATAATAGAAAGTGACCACATCATAATGTAAAGTAACCACACAATAATGGAATGTGACCACATCATAATGAAAAGCGACCATATCATAATGAAAAGTGACCACATCATAATGAAAAGCGACCACATCATAATGCAAGGTAACCACATCATAATGGAAAGCGACCACATCATAATGAAAAGTGACCACACCATAATGAAAAGCGACCATATCATAATGGAAAGCGACCACATCATAATGAAAAGTGACCACATCATAATAAATAAAAAGTGACCACATCATAATGAAAAGCGACCACATCGTAATGTAAAGTAACCACATCATACTGCAAAGTGACAACATCATAATGAAAAGCGACCACATCATAATGCAAAGTAACCACATCATAATGAAAAGTGACAACATCATAATGAAAAGCGACCACATCATAACGAAAAGCGACCACATCATAATAAAAAGTGACCACATCATAATGTAAAGTAACCACATCATAATGGAAAGTGACCACATCATAATGAAGAGCGACCACATCATAATGGAAAGTGACCACATCACAATGGAAAGTGACCACATCATAATGAACGTGACCACATCATAATGGAAATCGACCATCCAAGTCGTGTTTGGCGTTCAATACATAATTACTAACCTGGAAACACAAGAATAATCATATCATAGATATTATATTTAGTCGAGACGTGTACGTCAATATCCAAATGGCAAATGCAATGAAGCATTGTACTTGTCCAGAATATCGACACACAAGTGAGTAGCAGTTATACCAGCAATATAAATAGTATAGGATAACGGGACTATGGATCGGGTAATATGGACAACTTAATAGAAGGATTGAACCAATTAATAGACCGAGTAATTGACGTATTCTGACTAAATAACTGGAGTAAAGGATAACAACCACCAAATGTTTCTTACTTTTGTATTTTGACAAGGACAGAAGTATCTAAGCATTTGATTTATAACAAAGTAAAATGCACCCTATGACATTCGCTCTGTTTACTATATGTTTACTATGCAGATGCGGAGGTCTATTTAAATTGAAAGGTCTCATCAAGACGAATAGTTTGATATAAAAAGTAATTACATGTGACTAGCCTAACACTCTAAAAATGTCAAAAACGTTGAAAACTGAGTACAACGGGACTTTTATGAAAAACGTCAAACATAGCCATATTTGAGACGTTATGATTAAAAACATGTTTAAATAACGGCAAAACAAAATTCAGATTCAAATCGCAAATATATATATAGTTCATATGCGTACCCTTAAATTTTCGAATAGGTCAATTTCCCCTTAATTAACAGAAAACAAAAACAACCAACACCAAACTTATATATAAAGACAAAGAATGGTCACATGATCAGTAGATCAGATCAGCAGTGAAATTATGATGCAAGGATTTACCGATTGGTTAATCGTAGTAAGAGAAGTACTGGATTGGTTGCATTTATAATTAGGTCTAAATGGATGACTACCATGTCAACAACAGCTGTGAAAGGTGTTATATGCCAATTATCGAAATAACAGCACTAATTGTCAAACATATGACGATTTCACAAGAGGCTTGAAGGAATTATAAGATTAAACGAAACTTACCGTTGATGTTTGATTTTAATTCTGTTGTGCTAAGCAGCCATGAATTATATGAGATGAACACGTGAACCGTCACGTGAATCGGCCTCAGTCTTTAGAGAAATTAGAAACATAATGACAACTTGGAAACCATGGATATACAGTGTATGTAGATCTATGTTGGAAACCACTCAACTAGGGTGGGAAAAGCATCCAAAATGCCAGGGTGGGCATATAATTCCTGGCTGCTTAGCACAACAGAATTAAGATCAAACAACAACGGTAAGTTTCGTTTAAGGTCAAGGTCGCTCATGGCGTAAAGTTGTGACTTTTTTCAGTGCTCGCTACGGTTACCTTTTTTTCCAGTACGCGTAAAATAAGTGGAAATATGGAGTAAATTTAGGAAACGAAGGATATAATATCTCAAACTTGTGATTTGATATGTTTTTTAAACAACTTTCCTAACTGAAAAATGGAGTTATTTATCGGATAAAATGAACAATGGACCGGGCAGAGTTGTGAAAGAAAGCGTGCAAAACGTGAGTAGTAAAATGACGTATTTATTCACACAATAATACTGTGCATATCAAAACATAAACAAACGTCGTACATCGTCGTACATCTTGTAGAGCTGTAAAAAACTGTCGCAGACAAAATCAAACAAAGCGGACCCAAAAAATGACCCTAGGAAAACGAGAGCGAGTAGTGTGGTACACGACGACACGAGCGAGAATGGCAATGAGGGCAAAGAACGCAAAAAAAGTGATATTGGTGGATTACAAAGCACAATCCCCGCTATGTTCCGTGCTGAAAAACATTTTGATTTTGAAGCCACTCTAAAGAGTTTGGAAACAAAGATAAGTAATGTGGCAACGAAGGAAAATATTGAAGATCAGTTCAAAAAAGTGATTTTGGAAGAATTTCTCATTGATAAACTCGAACAATTAACAAAAGACCTGAAAAACCATATTAAAGAGGAAGTAAAGACAGTATATCTTAAAATAGCACAATTAGAAAAGCAGGTCATACAATCAGAAGAGTCCGTCATAGAATTACGAGATAACATATCGGCGTTACAAATAGAACTAGAGAAAAGTAAAATCGATAATGAAAAGCTTGAGAAAAGGTGCAACAGTTTAGAGGATGCTGACAAAGGCAAAGGTTCAGTAAACAAGGTATACGAGGCTGAGATAAACGAGCTGGAGCAATACACTCGTAGAAATAGTGTACGGATATATGGGATAGATGACCGCTATAGAAAGGAGTCCGCGGGGGTAACATCATCAAAAGTGGTCCAACTGCTAAAAAATAAGTTAAACCTGAAAATTGGCGAGGAGGACATCGACATAGCTCATCGACTCGGACCTTTCAGAGCGGATGGCAATAGGCCAATAATTTGTAAGTTCTTGTCCAGGATGCAAAAATATGATGTGATAAGAGCGAGGAGAGGGTTACAGGGGTCGGGCATTGTCATTCGTGAAGATCTCACCATAAAAAACGCAAAACTTTTGGAAAAAACTTCAACAAACGTCAACGTGAAGTCCGCATGGTCAGATGATGGCAAGATAATAGCTCTTCTCAAGTCCGTCAGAAAGGTTGTTGTTACTCTGAAAACAGATTTAACAAAACCCCTTGGGTAAAGAGTTCGTCTTGTGACGAAAACCTGACTATTGTATTTATTTCAAGTTGTTTTCAAGTCTATATAACGTTGCTAGAGATCTTTCAACAAGTTCTTAAAGCGGCATCGTTTTTGTTTTTGTTTTTAAAGTGGTCTTTAAAACAATGTCAACTTAAATGATTTATTACTGTGTTGCGTGTATTCTCGTTACTTCGGAACTGTCCGGAGACACGACGGAGAATTACGAATAAGTTGTTTTATAGTAGACTTGTGTATAGAAATAGGTACAACATTTGCAATCAGTCACACAATAAGTGTGAAAAGCCACCAAAACGTGTATATGTATATAAATTTATATCGTGGATGATTTGGGTGGTACAGTATTTCCTTACGTTTCTGTCAATAAACGTAATTTGGATCTTATTATGAACAAACGGTGTGATAACAACAGTGTTTTAAAGGGACAGCTTCCATAATTTTAGGTCAATGCTCAAAAAGTTCATGTATACATTTATTATGATACAAAGTGGCTGGTGGGCAGCCAGACAGTTTAAACCCCGATAAGTTGGTTAAACATAATATTGGCATATTTATGGACTGTGTCCCTTTAATATTTTAATCCCGTTTGCAACAAATGATTACATAGGTTTAAGTGGTTCAGTATTGTATTGTAAGTAATTATCCAAGTAAAAAAAAAATTAAAAAAATAAAAACAAGGCAATATGTATTACCTTGATTTGTCCAATGGTTTATGTTTGATATATGTAACGTCTTCAAAAATCTCACAGGCGGAATAAATACTTAATTTCTTTGAATGCCGCACTTGGTTTTTAATAGGCTAGTCTATCTTATATAATTGGAGTGATGATGCAAAATATTGTGAATACTTGTTCTTGTTGTTGTTGTTTTTTTTGATGGATGCAAAGTTTTTCTTGTTGTCTGTTGTATATATCATCGTGAGTATATTGTAATCATTTTGAGACTCTGAGTTTTGTTCTTTGTTGTTTTATGTGGTAAAATGATTGCTCTAGAAGTTTGATTATTATTGTGTGTTTATATTTTAGCAGACAATTAAGCAGTACTGTGTATATGTAACGGTTGTCGGAAAACTATCTTGGTTGATAGTGAACAAACGGTTTGATAATGTCTTTATTATGTCTTAATGCTTTAAAGGGACAGCTTCCATAATTTTCGGTCAATGCTCAAAAAGTTCATGTATACATTTATTATGATACAAAGTGGCTGGTGGGCAGCCAGACAGTTTAAACCCTGATAAGTTGGTTAAACACAATATTGGCATATTTATGGACTGTGTCCCTTTAATATTTTAATCCCGTTTGCAACGATTGATTACATAGGTTAAGTGGTTCAGTATTGCAATAAATTATCTAATTAAAAAAAAAACCAAAAAAAAACAACAACAAGACAATATGTATTACCTTGATTTGTCCAATGGTTTATATTTAATATATGTAACGTCTTCAAAAATCTCACAGGCGGAATAAATACTTAATTTTTTTGAATGCCGCACTTCGTTTTTAATAGCACTTCGTCTATCTTATATAATTGGAGTGAAGATGCAAAATATTGTGAATACTTGTTGTCGTTGTTGTTGGTTTTTGATGGATGCAAAGTTTTTCTTGTTGTCTGTTGTATATATCATCATGAGTATATTGTAATCATTTTGAGACTCTGAGTTTGTTTTTTGTTGTTTTATGTGGTAAAATGTGTTGCTCTAGAAGTAACAGTATAAAGTTTAAATTGTAAAATGAATACTCAGCCAAAGTACATGGAACGCACCATTTCGTAGTTGTCCACGTCTTTGTTATGCTTTTTTTTCCCAGTGTGTGGATTTAATCTATGAAATTTTCCGAAGTCCAATGGATAACTCCCTTTTTCTTTTATGTAAAAATACCTTACTTTTTTATCTCTTTAAATGCTCTTTCTTATTTCTTTTGACACTTCAGTGGGAACAGACCATAGGGAACAAAGTTTTAATATACTCTATATTATGATTATGTTGATTCTATTTTTTATATTAAACTATTTGCACAAGGTTCAGTGTAGTCTGACCAACCGCCAGTATGTGTCAAAGCACAGTCTTCTGAATTATGTCTGAAAAGGTATAATTTATTTCAGTGAATGTCCAAGGCCTTGGTGATAGAAACAAACGTAAAGACGTCTTCCATTTTTTAAAACAAAAGTCATTTTCTGTATATATTCTTCAAGATACACATTTTGTACTTAAAGACGAAAACTATATACATGTAGAGTGGGGATACGAATGTTTTTTTAATAATTTTAATAGTCAGTCTAGAGGGGTTGCAATTTTATTTAATAACAATTTTGAATACAAAGTACATAAAAGAGAAGGGGACTCAGATGGTAACACACTTATTCTAGATGTTACAATTAATGGGAAAAGGATGACCTTAATAAATATTTATGGTCCCAATAAAGATAAACCAGATTTTTATGCAAACATAAAGCAAGATATTGATAGATATGGAAACGAAACTATTCTGGGGGGAGATTTTAATCTGGTTTTAAACCCTGAAATTGATACATTAAACTATATAAACATAAATAACCCTAATGCTAGGGAAAATGTTAAAAATCTGATTGATGAATGTAACTTAGTAGACTGCTGGAGAGAACTAAATTTCGATATAAAAAGGGGTTCACATGGAGACGCCCAAATACTAATAAAATGGCAAGATTAGACTTCTTTTTAATATCAGAACATTTATTTACTGACATCGAAGACAGCACAATTTTACCCGGGTACAGAACAGACCATTCAATAATAACTATATCTTTCACTTTTGGAAAATTTGAAAGAGGAAGATCATACTGGAAATTCAATAACTCCCTTCTGAAAGACAAAAAAAATGTAGATGAAATTAAAACAGTAATTGACAATACAAAACTTCAATATGGAACACAAAATCAAAACTTAAATCTACAAATCAAAGACATTCCTTGTAAAGATTTGTTGTTAGATATTGATGATCAACTTTTTTTTGAAACTTTATTGATGGAGATTCGTGGGAAAACAATATCATATTCATCTTTTATTTAAAAAACAAGAAGATAAAACAGAAGCAACTCTATTAAAAGATATAGAGATGTTAGAAGCGCATTTAGATATTGATTTAATTCTTTTAGAAAGTAAAAGAAAAAGTCTGTTTGAACTTAGACAAAAAAAATTAGATGGAATAAAAATAAGATCTAAAGCAAAATGGTTAGATGAAGGGGAGAAAATCACAAAATATTTTTGCAACTTAGAAAATAGGAACTTTATAAGTAAATGTTTACCCTCTCTCATTTCTATTGAAAGCAAAGTCCTAAAAGATCAACATGCTATTTTAAAAGAAACTAGGAATTTTTATCAATCATTGTATACACATAGACCAGTAAAACATGTAAATTTAAATGAACTGTTTAAAGATAGTCATATACCAAAACTTACTAGAGAGCTACAAAATACACTAGAAGGCCCAATAGAATTATCAGAATTATTATTTTGTTTAAAAAACGCACAAAATCTCAAGAGCCCAGGCTCTAGTGGTTATACCATGGAGTTTTACAAATTTTTCTGGAAAGATATAGGAATTTTCCTCTTGAGATCTATTAACCATGGTTTATTAAAAGGAGAACTTTCAATCACGCAAAAAGAAGGAATTATAACATGCATTCCAAAAACAAACAAAGATAAACAATACTTAAAAAATTGGAGACCAATTTCTTTATTAAATTGCTCATATAAATTAGCGTCAACATGCATTGCGCAGCGTTTAAAAAAGGTTTTACCTCTACTTATAAACGATGATCAGACTGTTTTTTTGGCAGGGCGATATATAGGTGAAAATACACGATCTATATACAATTTGTTTTATTATACTGAAAAAAATGATATACCTGAACTACTTCTTATTGTAGATTTTGAAAAGGCTTTTGATACACTTTCATGGTCATTTATTGATCAGGTATTATGTTTTTTTCAATTTGGACAAGGAATAAGGAAGTGGATAAAGGTTTTCTACACTGATATAAAATCCTGCATTTCCGTTAATGGTCACTTATCAGAATGGTTTTCTATTCACAGAGGCTGCCGACAGGGAGAACCGCTCTCCCCATATATTTTTATCTTATGTGTTGAAATATTAGCTATACTGGTTAGGACAAATAAAGACATCACAGGAGTCAAAGTAGGGGACACTGAATATGTAATTTCTCAATATGCCGATGATACCTCCTTGGTATTAGATGGTACTGAAAAATCACTTAAATATGCCCTAATTGTTTTAAAATTCTATGCAGAAATATCAGGTCTTAATGTTAATGTTGATAAAACTAGAGTTATATGGTTTGGGGAAAATAAAGGCTCAAAGGCTAAACTTTGTAAGGATGTAAATTTAAATTGGGATCAAAGAGACTTTGTGATCCTTGGTATCATAATGTCAACGAACCTACATAGTCTAGTCGCATTAAACTACGATAGAAAAATAAAAGAAATTAAATCATTACTACTATCTTGGTCAAAAAGAATACTCACATCGATTGGAAAAATTACTGTCATAAAGAGCTTAGCTTTATCAAAATTAAACCATTTATTTTCATCTTTACCAAATCCACCTGACAGTCAGATTAAAATACTACAAGATATGTGTTTTAATTTCCTATGGAATAATCACCCAGACAAAATAAAGAGAACTGTTGTAACCCAAGATTATGAACATGGGGGATTAACAAAGATTAATATTAAACAATTCATATATTCATTGAAACTAACATGGATTAGAAGATTCCTAGTTGGAGATAAAAAATGTATACAAATCCATAAACATATGTATCCATTTACGACTAAGATGTTATTTCTGGGTAATGATTATGTAAAAAATAAATTGCAAAATATATGCAATCCCTTTTGGAAGGATGTATACACATGTCTGGATACTCTATTAAATGTTAAACCACTGTCATGGAAACAATTTCTAACACAGCCGTTATGGTACAACAATAACATTAAGATCGGAAGATCAAGTGTATGTTATAAGAGATGGTATGACAAAGGTATTATATTTAATTAATGATCTAATGGATAACAATGGTAATCTGCTTTCTTTTAGACTATTTATAGAAAAGTTTAGCATACTTTCAAATTTTATAGAATATGAAGGTATGACTGCGGCAATTAGGGAGTACCTTCAAAATCTGAATTTTGCACATCTGGCCATCAACCTAGAAAACCCTGTTTGCCCATTAGCAGTTTCTCTCATAACTGGAACAAAAAAGGGCGGTCGCCCTATTTATGAAGTTTTAAATAAATCAGGTGTGCAGCCAACATCTATTGCAAAATGGGGTCAGTACGGTTTAAATATAGACAGAGATTGGAATAAACTATTTAAAATACCTTTCATTTGCACAAAAGATACAAAGTTACAATGGTTTCAAGTAAAAATGAATCACAGAATTACTGCCACAAACCTCCTTCTGACAAAAATGAAAATAAAAAATGACAATTCATGTAGTTTTTGCACTGATACTTCAGAAACCATTACTCATTTATTTTGGGAATGCAGATATTCAAAAACATTTTGGGATAATTTCAAGTTTACTTGCACAGAAAAGAATATACAAATTCAACCGGAATGGACTATGAAAATTATTATTTTTGGTTCCATTCAATATGACATTGTTTTAAATAAATTACTTCTACATGCAAAATACTTCATATATAAGTGCAAGTTAGATGGGAGATTGCCATTCTTTGAACATTTTAAACCACAAATTAAATACCTATATCATACTGAAAAAATAAACGCTATTAAAAATAATCAATTGGAAAAATTTGAAAAGCCCTGGTTGGCATATAAAACCCTTTTACACTAATCAGATCCTTTTTCGCTAAAATGTTACTCTGTGCTTTTAGTAAATAACAACGGTAAATATATTGTTGCACTACGTTTCCCACTGTTCCCATTGAGTAATGAAGAGTCACATCTCCATAGAAACATCTTGTCCTTTTTTTTTTATATATACCACAACTTTTTTTCCAAGAGTATAAAAGGAAAACTCAGTGGAGATATTACATAGGTCTGGTATAAAGTCACATGTATGTCTCATTGTTCTAGTATTTGTGAGTGTCTATGTAACATAACTTTTTTTCAATATAAATATATGTAAATCATCCACTGGGTTTTTTGAAAAGAAAAAGTTTGTTTGCGATTTTAGAAGGAATGCAAAAAATAATAAATAAGTAAAGTTTATTATTTGAAGATTGTGAAATTAAATGTCTTCCAATTTTTAAAGGGATACATGCCAATCATGACATATTATCGACTGAAGATATTTGGAAATATATACATATTGCAATGCCTCCCTTTAACAAATTTGGCCAATATTCATGTTTGCACTCATTCTGAAATCGTAAAGAAAGAAAAAACCTCCCCATTTGTTTATGTCTATATTAAGATATGCTTTAGTCTAGCTTCTGTAAATATTTGTTGTATTATATTTAAATACATATTTGACGCATATTTTATCATATAACTGTACGGTTTGCTGAGGGGTGGCCCACCCCGACCCTCACAAACCTATGACGGGGTGAATAAATGGATCACCATTAATTTGGTGATTGAAATTAAAAAAAAAGAAAAAAAGTTTCGTTTAATCTTATAATTCTATTTTGCTAAGCAGCCCATCGGAATTATATGAGATTTTAGAGTCCAAGTTTCATTATGCTACACACCATAACACCGACAAGTAATCTATTTCACAATAGAAACTAGTAAAAGAACAAAAAAAATCACTATCATGTTACACCTGTTTTATAATCTAACAACTAATACATGTGCTATAAGTATTCATTGTAAACATAATAGCATTACAAAAGATCATATCAATCTGTCATACCTGTACCTAAATTAACCTTTATTATTCATCAAGACACTGTCACTAAATGAACTGTCATTTGTCACTGTTTTGTTATAGAATTTTCTGAAAACACTATCAGACCGGCGGTCATCAGCACAGTGTCAATTGGTACATGTTGAACAGCCAAGCTACTAGCTGCTGATCTCGTACTACACTTCTCAAAACTGCTAACTACACCGCTCACGTTTTGGGTTATATATATCGATGGGTTGAATGTTTTTCAATAAAATAAAAAGGAAATACCAATTCAATCATTTTTACATCATTTCATTTTATTTTTTTCATGGGCAATGCTAGAACTAAACCACAATAAGCAATTACAAACGACCCATGTAAACACTAAAGTCACACTTTTATGAACAAGAAATGAAAAGTGTGACTTTAGTGTGTGATTTAGCTTGTTTGTGTTGTGTTTTATCTCTATTTGTGTAATAAAAAGTCACTATTTAGAAGAGTAATGTTTTTAGGGAAAAGATAAAAAAATAAAAAATAACTATAATAAATAAGGAGAGAAAAAAAAATTGTGTTGTCTATGTTCCCCCCACATGATCACATTTCACATCTCACTCATTGTTATATAATATAGAATATCAGACTGTAATGTCAGTTCCTTGGCCAGAATATCACAGAAAACACAAAATGGAAGGGTGAAGTCTCTGATATTTACAGATCAAAACTAACTAACTTCTTATATTTGCTCCATTTTTTAACAAATGGTTCGAGTACATTGTTTGTTGTTGCTATACATACCAAAATACTGAACGATTTTCTTATTCTGTTTTTAAAGGCCTCTATAGACAGTTTACTTTGTAAATGTTTGGTTGAGAAAATATAATACTTCATTTCAAGTAGTATGTACAAATCGGCTGGTGTTAACGTGTTACTAATATTAAAAATAAATGATTCTTCTGTGAAATGTAAATATATGTTATTGCTGGACAGCCAAGTTTTTAACTTATTAAGAATCGATTGGGTTTCGGGACAATACCAAAGCATATGTGTTAATGTTTCCTCTTCTTGACAATACTTGCACATTGGACTATCAATGATGTTTATTTTATGAAGACATTTTCTGGCTGGAAGAATTCTATGGTTTAACCGTACTTGAAACCATTGTAATGTTGTATTTGTTGAGGATTTAAAGGGGGATATGTATATATCATTCCATGTTTCTTCCTCTATGTTATAAATTTCTTCCCATTTGGATTTTGATGTTGGTTTGCTGGGGTTTTGGTTAATAATATTATAAAGGTCCCTTGATCCATGTTTGTTCTTAATAAATGGAATGATATTAAAAGGAAGAATAGGACTTTGTATTTTTTCCATTTGTTCTGTGGAGATATTTCTTCTAATGTAAGCTTTAATTGCCGCAATAACTCCATTGTATAGCAGAAAATGTGCATTTACACTATACAAGCTATTAAATTCCTCAACAGAATAAAAGTTTCCATTCTCATCTATTAAATCATTAAGTTGATGAATACCTTTTGAATACCAAGATTTGTAAAATATTACATTACCTCCGATTAAAATATTAGGATTATAAAATAGTGGAGTTATTGAACAATTGTTAGCACATAAAATGCCCTTATTTAGATCTAAAATATTAATGTAAGCTTTTAACACATCCTTCCAAAATATGTTAGTCATTTTTATTATTAATAATTCTGCAAAACCTATCCCCAGGTTTATTCGGTCTTTTAAGTTTATAATATGGGTAACTATATGTTGCCATTGTCCACCTTTAAACATGAGTCTTCTAATCCAAGTTGCCTTAAGTCCATATATGAATGCTTGGAGATTAATCATTTTCAGACCACCCTCATTATACTGTTTAATTAAAATGCTTTTCTTTATCTTTGCTGGTCCCTCCCATAAGAATTCATAAAACATGTCATTTATTTTTTTAATAATTGAATCATTTGGGTTAGGCAATGAAATAAATAAATGATTAAGAATGGGTAATAATATTGTTTTAATTACTGTTATTTTACCAATCGGTGTAAGATATCTACGTTTCCTAAGTTTGATTAGGTTTTGTATTTTTTCTATCTTATCATTATAGTTTATATCAATTATCTTATCAAGATCAACATTAAAGTGTATACCTAACAATTTAAATTGGTTGCTTCCCCATGTTAATTTCCACTTGGTTTTAATTGAGTCTGTACTGTATTTTCTTGTCCCAATCCAAACTACCTGAGTCTTGTCAAAGTTCACCCTGAGTCCAGAAAATTTGGAAAAATAGGAAAGTTCATCGAGTGTTTCATTAAGTGAAGTATCTGACCCATCCAGAAAAATGGAAGTATCATCGGCAAATTGTGAAAGTTTATATTCCATATCATTTATAGATATTCCTTTAATTTTTTTGTTGTTTTGTATTTTTATTGCTAAAATTTCAGCACATAATATAAATATATAAGGCGATAATGGGTCCCCCTGACGGCATCCCTGCCTATGCTGAAAAACTCAGATAAATTACCTCCTTGATTAACCGCGAGTTTCGCATTTCTATAGAAAGTTTTTATCCAAGAAATTATCGAGTTTCCAAAATTGAAATACTTAAGAACGCTGTGAATAAATTTCCATGAAAGAGAATCAAATGCCTTCTCAAAATCAACGAGTAAAATGAGTCCTGGTAAATTATTTTCTTCTGCAAACTGCATGATATCAAATGTCATTCTTGTGTTTTCCCCCATATATCTCCCTGCAATAAAACCTGTTTGATTTTCATTAATTAGTTTGTTTAAGATAGATTTTATTCTATAAGCAATGGCCCCTGAAGCAATTTTATAAACGCAGTTTAAGAGAGAAATTGGCCTATAATTGTTTAAAAATCTTCTTGGTTTGTTATCTTTAGGGATAAGTGTAATAATACCCTCTTTCTGTGTTACAGACAGTTCCCCATTAATATACCCACAATTTATAGCTCTCACAACAAAATGCCCCAGTTTCTTCCAAAATACTTTAAAGAAGTCAGCCCCAAAACCATCAGTACCCGGCGAACGATTATTTTTCATACGAAAAAGCGATAATGATACTTGCTGATAGGTTAATAGGCCCTCTAATGACTTAGATTCCTCCTCATTCAATTTGGGTACACTTAGTCCTGAAAATTCTTTATCTAAATCTATTGTTTCTAATATTTCATTTCTGCTGGAGTATAGTGATTTGTAGAAGGTTTCAGTTTCTTTTAGAATATCTTTCTGGTCTGTGATTATACTCCCATCAGGCCTTTCAATTTGGGTATAATTTTACTAGTAAAGTTGTGCGTCTCTAAATTACAAAAATATTTAGTTGGTTTTTCTCCATCTTCTATTAATTGAGCTCGTGATCTAATAAGAAAACCATTCATTTTTTGCCTACGAAGTAACAGTAGTTCGTCTTTTAATAAATCAAGAGTGGGTATTTGATCAGGAGCAAGTCTTTGTTCTATATGTTGTATTTCAAGAACAAGATCATTTTCACGTTTTTCATTTACTTTTTTTTTGTGGCATGAATATGATATTGATTTTCCTCTTAATTTCATCAACAATGTATCCAAAAATAATTGATCAGTAATTGTAAATTGAAGTTCATTATTTGGTATGTTGTTAATGTAATCAATATTATAGATTGGAAGCGCATATTGAATTTTAATTTCATCTATTTTGTTATTCATTATATTTAAATATTCAATATCACTTAGAAGCGAATTGTTATGTTTTCAAAGGGTTTTTCCCTTTATAAATTCAGTGAAATTGCAGTTTAACATGGTAATTGAATGATCTGAGCGGTAGCTAGCTTCAATAGTACACTTATTTACAGATGATAAAAGATTTTCAGAAACTAAAAAGAAATCTAGTCTTGCTTGTTTTAATGGTGTCTTCTTTCTCCATGTGTACCTTCTTAAATTGGGATACAATTCTCTAAATGGGTCAATAAGATTATAGCAAGTTTTGATTTCTAACAGTTTTGCACGCGCATTTTTATTGTTAATATTTTTATAGTTATAATAATCTATCTCAGGATCTTGGACCAAATTAAAATCTCCAATAAAATCAGGCCATTATAATTATTCATGGTCTCTACAGTTGTCATTATCCTATCAAAAAATGAAGGGGAATCTGTGTTTGGGCCATAAAGTGAAATAAGGGTTAATCTCTTGTTATTAACAGTTAAATCTACAGTTACCCTCAGGGTCAGATATATAATTATGTACTTTATAGTCTAGGTCTTTGTTAAAAAGTATAGCTACTCCTCGGGCATTTGATTTACCTGAGCTGAAAATGCACTCATTACCCCATTCTGAACGAATAAACTTCTCAGTTACAGGTGTTGAATGTATATCCTGTAGGCAAAAGATATGGCACTTTTTACTTTTGATATAGTTAAAAACATCAAGTCGTTTTTCTGCTGACCCAAGGCCCTGACAATTAGCAGACATTATTTTTACTTCAGTCATTTATGTAAAAAAGAAAAATGTGTAAATATGACCAAGTGAGAGAGAACACATACAACAATGAAAAAATGAAAAACAGTATACAGAACCAAAAAACAATTCTGCATATACAAGAAGCCATTTAATCTCACATTTTGGCTAAAACCTAATTATTGATTTTTTACATAAAAAAAATTGATTAAACATTCAAGGACATTTGCAAACTATTATTTTGGTCTAAGCAAACAAATTATATGTAAATGTACATGTAGTTTAAGTAATAACTTGATAAACAATTAAAATAAATCTTTTGGTCAAATAATGGTGAAATTTATAAATCGAAAACAATCTTATTATAAAACATAAATTTTACACCATTAATCTATACCCTGATATCGGTACGAAGAGTGTCCATAGGAAGTGTTGTTCTAAAGAATCAGTATATGTTAGTAAGCAATCTTATCTATAGTAAGTATGACATCAATCAGCAATGTATTTATATCAAGTATGATATCCGTACACGAATGTAATCAGTAAGATGATATCAGTACACAATGTATAGATCTATAAGATGTATGCCATCACTCAGCAATCTTATTTATAATAAGTATGATATCGACAAGCGATGTATCTATTAAAAGTATGACATTGCTATCTATAACAAGTATGATATCAATAGACCCAGCATCCATTAAAAAGTATGATATTCAATCAACAAGATGTCTAATAAGTATGTTATCGCTAAGCAATGTATCTATACAAATATTATATCACTAAGCAATCTATCTATAATTAAATTCTATACGATGTATGATATCAATCAGCAATCTTATCTATAATTCGTATGATATCGACAGCGATGTATCTATAAAAATTATGACATTGCTATCTATAAGAAGTATATCAATAGATCAGGCATCCATTAAAAGTATGATATTCAATCAACAATCTGTCTAATAAGTATGGTATCAATAGGCAATGTATCTATAAGAATACGATATCACTGAGCAATCTATCTATAATAAATTTCATGTCAACAGACAATCTATCTATAAATAAGCATGGTATCAATAGACATAACATCTATAAATCGTATCATATCTATACATAATGAATGTATAAAGAGCATGATATCCATAAGCAGTGCCTCTATAAGAAGTAAGGTATCATTCAGCAATAAATTTATGATATGTATGAAGGTATGATATCAATAACCTATGTATCTATATGAAGTATGATATCTATGAAGTATGATATCAGTAGACTATATTATATAGCCAAGCAATGTATATTCCTGTATATAAAAATAACTAAACAAACTTATTAATAGGTAATGTATCCTTTAGAAGTATATATGCAAATCATGATCTTTATGATCTTGGAGAAATTCCGCATTAAGTGTAATATTTACCAAAGCAAACATGAAAAACTCCCCCATGAAACGACTGCATTTTAAACTTTCAACCTGATTAAATCCAGAATTTTCTATTCCAATAAATACACAATTTTAATATAATGCATGTAGAGAGCCACTGTCTTGCATAAAGTCTCACTGAGTTCTCATGTGGTAATTAGGGGCACAGTAGGTAGGACATAATCCTAACTGTAATTGCTGGTCAGTGATCCTTAAAAGTCTCACTTAGTTCTAAATATATAGACCATATACCCAGAGTAATTTTTTTAGAGATCAGTAATAACTGCACAATAATACTGTTGCAACTGTAGTATAATCCATCGGCACGTAGTCATAAATTGACCCATATTAGTTCAGTACTGTCAAATCCATTTAGAGTGTCGATCACTGCTTAAGGACCCATCCAACATCGTCGTGGAGGCCAAATTTGTATCGTGAGCCGGTAGCCTTCGACTTCCCATAAACGGACCCGTTAAAATACCACGCTCCTTCGATGTCTTTATGGGCCATAAGACGGGTTAAAGCAGACTTGCATTGTACCCTAAGCCACTATTAAACAACTCCGTTAAGAAAAAACAATATGTCAGTTATAGTGGGATTTATGTTATGTATTGCACCCACTTTTTGTAATTCGTGATATATTGTTTCTCTGTCGACGGTCTCCACGACAACATAATGATGTCTGCAGAGTCTGGTGGTATTCCTGCGTCGATGATGCTTTGCCTGATATCCGAAATACCCCCAACTTAATTTTTGTCAATGGATGGCGTTTCGATGTCGCTCCCGGCAACCGAAGACAATCCTGAGGAGAAGGAAGTATGTACGATTGTCCGCTGATCATTTTCAGTAAGCGAGGAAACCACGCTTGTGTGGTGAACACTGGTGCCACTAACAACACTTCTGCCATGTCCGCATCTATCTTCTAAAGTACCGCTCCCAGTAAGCTGAAGGGAGGAAACATTTATATAAAGTTAAAACGTGTCCAGCAGAGTGAGCATGTTCATCGTTATCTCGTTTATAAGAAACATACGCTGGCAACTTATTGTTTTTCCTTGAAGCAAACATATCTGTATCATATTTGCAGATGTTTATTTGCATGTCAATGAACAAAGAGTCTGACATTGACCATTCCATGTCATCATGAATTGTTCTTGAGAGTCTATCGGCTTTACAATGTAATAGTCCCGGTATGTGAAAAACCGTAAGCCATAATGAGCGTTCTACACACCATAACCAGATATCTTGTGTTAAATCATTTAACAAAGGAATACGACCTCCCATTTTTGTTAAATATGTGATAGCGACTGTGTTGTCCAAGAACATTTGTACATGTTCATTACGAGAACTCCTACACAAGAAATGTAAAGCTAGGAAAGCTGCTTTAGGCTGTAAGTAGTTAATATGATGGTATTTATCCACAGTACCCCAATGTCCACTAATCTAACTATTCTTTGTTTTATCAAAAGCACCCCACCCCGATAGTGATGAATCTGACTCAATAATCTTATCTGGACTTTTCATGTTAATAGTCCTGAAAGAGTTTTGGACATTGTCAACCCACCACTTAAAACACTGCTTACTGCTGGGTGATAAGGAGAGTTGTGTATCAAAGTTGCCCTTTGAACATCGCAATTGAAAATCCCTTTCTATTTCTAACTTTTTATAAAAAAGTGCCGCATATAATACCCCTGGTTCACTAGCAACTAATTTTCCTATCACTTGTGCAAATTCTCTAATAGATATGACTTCTTTTTTGATGATTGCACTGCAGACATTTGCTATTTCCAACGCCTTTCCTGGGGTAAATCTCACTGTCATATCAACTGAGTTTAATACAAAACCAACAAAAGAAATACATTGTGTAGGAATTACCACTGATTTGTCCGTATGGATTGTGAACCTTAAATGATCCACTAATGTTAGTGTGTCCTTAATATTAGCTAAACAATCTGACCTTGTATCTGACTGTAACAAAATATCGTCAATGTAAGCTACATTACTGTGGCCCATTTTTCTCAAATGATGTGAATACTGGCTTTAACATTTTTTTGAATACGCGTGGGGCACTAGATAGTCCATTTGGTAAACAGGTAAATTCATAGCATTTCCTTCTCCAAACAAGTCTTAAATATTTACGATACTCTTGATGAATGGGGACACTGTAATAGTCAATGCTAGCAAACCATGCATTGGGTTTAATCATTGTCAAAGCCGTCTTAAGAGTTTCCATTTTGAAGTGGTGTTTTTCAACATGTTCATTCAGTCGCTTTAAATTTAAAATTAAACGATATGTTCCGTCCTTTTTTGGCAGATTTGACAGGAATTCGTCATATTGATGCTGTACTACGTACCCTAACAACTGATCGAGCTAATAATTTTGAATCATATGAGGTACCAGACCCCATGTTCTTGAGGGCCCCCAACACCAGCTGCCGCAAGCAGTCACCTGCACCTACAAGTCCTCCCCAGAGAGCAGGGGGAGCAGTGCCAGCACGTCATATGACACCTGCACAAATTAGGCAAGGGATCTTACCCAATGTGTCCAGTGCACCTACCACTGTACCACAGCCTTCGAACCGGGGTAGCCAGTCCACAAACACACTACAACCCCCCCCCCAGCAGCTCCAATCAATGCAGTCTACTCACCCTTTTCGACAGACCAACCTAACGCCTCTCAACTTGATCACATGTTACTAATGATGGCATCCTACAACTGCAAGAATATTAAAACGTCTACTCATGCAATTTTAGAACTTTAAAATAGTTGTCATTTTATTCTGATACAGGAACACTGGCTCTTGTGCAAATACCACTATTAAATGAAATAAGTGAAGAAATAGACTTCGCCGGTAAAGGTGTCGACTTCAAGAAACCATTATTAACCATACAGATGCCGATGGGCTATGTAGGGTTAGCTATTTTATGGAGAAAAGCGCTTACTCAATACGTTACGCCTTTGTGGGACGGATCAGAGCGGATACAGTGTATAGAAATTGGGACAAAGAACTCTAATGTTAAAAAGACCTTAATTATTTCTGCATACATGCCATGCAGAGGTTACAAATCTAGTGCAGATGATTTCTGTGCAGTTATTGATGTACTTTTTGAAATAACAATCAAATACTGCAATACCCACAATATCATCATAGGGGCTGATATGAATGAAGACCTCACGAAGGATTTAGGTGACACACGATATAAAACATTATTAACATTTATTAATGACTGTAAAATACAATTCTCCACTGTTGGACCCACTTTTATCCATCCAAATGGTGTGAATAAGTCTGAGATTGACTATTTTCGTACCTCGAAAGACAATGGCTACATCACGTCTGATAAAGAAGTTCTCGACATTGCCGCGAATGTGTCGGACCACTTACCTATTACTGTCACGTTTCAAACCATGAACATTAAAACCGAAAAAAAAAAGAGACAAATTAATCATAACAAAACTACTCGGAAATTGAACTGGGATAAAGTAGATAAAGAGGTGTACTCGAATCTGGTCAATTCCAAGCTGAACTCAACGACTTTGCAATCTGAACCTAATATTGAAGTGACTGTGAAAATACTGTGTGAGATAATGAGTAAAGCTGATCAGGATGCGTCGGGCAGAAAGAAGCAAGGTGCATGGAAGTCAAAACCGAAACTGGCAGTATGGAATTCTGAAATCTCCGACTCCCTACATAAACTACGGGTAGCGAATAAGCAATGGAGGCAATACGAAAAGCCTAGCAACATTTCTGATCAACATTTCATTGAACGGAAAGAATGTAATAGAATTTAGGCGCTTGTGCAGGGTCAGTGTTGCTAGAAAATTAATGGACGAAAAACAGGACATTATGGAAGCAAGAATTAGGAATAACAAACTCTTTTATAAGTTAATATACAAGCAAAGGGACAAACTTAGTACTGTGATTGACGATCTGTATGTGAATAACACATGTTACTCCGGTGCAGAGAATGTATTAGACGGGTTCAAACGTCACTTTAAAAATTCAGCAATAAAATCTAAAAATCCACAATTTGACGAGTGTTATCATAATCAAGTTGAGTTAGAAACTGAAGCAAAAGCACAGATTGTAAATGTGAAGGCGGTTAATAAAGTCACGTTTGATGTCAGAGTTCATGACCTCCTTAAAAACCATTCATAAAGGGAAAGCAGCTGATGTCTTTGGCATAAATATAGAGCATGTCCTATATGGTCCAGAGTTGCTACAAATAGAAATTCTGAAAGCAGTTAACTGGAGATTTGAAAACCTAACTATTCCAGACTGCCTGAAGGTTGGAATACTGTCACCAGTCTAAAAAAATAAAGGACACCCCACAGATGTTGGTAACTATCGGGGGATTACTGTACTTCCAACAGTCTGCAAGATAATATAGACAATTATACGGAATAGGTCCCAAGGTCATATAATGAATGTACAAAACCCTATGCAAAGGGGGTTCACTGCAGGCTCTTCACCTTTAAACGCTGCATACATACTACAGGAGTTCTATCGTGAATGTCTTGACACGAAGGTTAAAGCATACGTAAATACTGCTGGACGCTAAATCGGCATTTGCTGTCGTTAACCATTCACATCTACTCAGAAGAGTATATCATGCTGGCATTAATGATGGACATTGGACCTTAATCAAATCTCTGCATGAAAATTCCAAAAGTTTGGTCAAATTTTGCAATCAAACAGCGTACCCTTCAATATTTCACAAGGAGTTAGGCAAGGCGGTATTTTATCTACGGATTTGTACAAACTTTACGTAAATCCTCTTCTCAACCAACTAACATCCTCAGGACTAGGTGGCAAGATAGGAACGACTGTAGCCAATAGTAGTGCTTGTGCCGATGATGTTTGCATAATGCGTAGGTCTAAAGAAGACGCCCAAATTCTTATCAACATGGCTGACAACTTCGCCAATGAAGAGCGATATCTTCTACAACCATCAAAAACAGTTGCACTGAATATAAAACCTACCAAAGAGAATAAGCAGCGCGGGATTCACGACTCAACTTTTGAAATGGGGAGTGCGCAACAGAAGAATGTGGAATCTGCAGTGCATCTCGGTATAACTAGAACTAGCTCCGTCAGTGATAATGCGGCAGTTAACGGGATCTAAATATTGCAATAGCACGGCGAGCCTTGTATAGTCTTCTTGGAGCTGTCTTGCACGGGCATAATGACATTGATCATGAAACCTCTCTGAATCTCTATAAAGTGTATGTTCTCCCAGTACTCACTTATGGTCTAGAAATACTGACACCATCTAGCAAGTTAATTGAACGTATTGAACTATTCCAGAAGAAAACAGTGAAACAAATTATTTCGCTCCCAACCAACACTTCAGATCCAAGTGTTTACATTTTATCGGGACTTTTACCGATTGCAGCAATCATACATCTGAAAATCTTGAACTTTTTTTAACAACATCTGTAATTAGGATGTCTCCAGTGTAGAAAGACAGATAGTGACAAGACAGGTCTTGGTAAAGTCTGACAAGTCGTCCTCGTGGGCTGGCAAAGTACAACCGCTCCTGGTGAAATATGACCTTGGTGACATTCATACATATCTTGAGAAGCCACTCAACAAGGGCCAGTGGAAGGGAAAGGTTCATTCAGTTGTCGAAAGGAAATGGAAGAATCGCATTGAACGTCTGGCTACACATTGCAGTACATTGGCGTTTATGAATGTTTCCTTTAACCCAGGAAAGCTTCACCATGTCCTACGTGTTCCATGTTCATCTGCCTTGGAAGTAACAAGAATTCCTGCAAGATTGCGATTGCTCACAGGTAAATACATCCTACAAGTCAACAGAAGAAGATTCAACCAGAACGCCATATCTCCAGTGTGCCCACAGACGACGAAACGGTTGAACATTTCCTTTTAAATTGTCTTCCCTTGCAATACACAAGGGATCCTATTATTAGAAGAATAGAGAGTGTTCTAAAACAAAATTGTGCGGATGCATACTTTGATTTCGCCATCGAAAAAAGTGCAAACTTTGTTTGGCTATTCTGTGCTGCTGCCAGAGAGGTTGTTGAAACTAGACTTTGTGAAGGGACTGGAATTTCACATTAGAAGACTAATACTTCATCTCTATACAAAGAGATATAGACTTCATAAAGATCGCCATTAAGACCTTCTTGGCTGACCAGCCATTTCTAATGTGAAATTTTTAAGATTTAGTAAGTAATAATAAAAGTGTCAAAACGAAGTGACTTTCAAATAAATTTAAAAGGCGTAAATAGAACTTAAATATACGTGTGAACCGTTAATAATTTTATTATTACTATGGTGGAGGACGTATTTGAGTTGGATTATACCCTACCCAGAGAATTCTGGGGTTCGCCATTGCTGGCGGTAAAGAAGAAACAACAACAACAATGGCGGCGTCCATGATTTGGAGATGAAATTGAAGTTGGACGCATTATGAAAATTAGTTGTGTTAGTTAGTGAGTTTACCATATTGGGATTTGTTCTACTAGAGAACAAATACTAATTATTTCAGGGGTTGGAAATCAGAGGTTATTATGAACGTGTAATGCTAACGCGTGACCGTTATCTCCAAACTACTTGTTGATAATACGCATCAAATATTAGTGTTGAATGCTTGTTACATGTCGGTATACCCTGCTTATGTTCGCAACGGCCGTATTGTGCTACGATGTTGACAGATAGGATTCTCAATCGGGGACTGCAAAAGGAACGACAACTCTGATTATTGATTGGAATTTGATGGGAGATGACGTTTGCCAAGGCTGTGAACTTATTTAGACATAGAAAAATTATAAGTATGTGTAACATTATGTTTAAATAATATCCGACAGGTATTTAAGTGTATAATAACAGTTTTGAAACGGAAGTGTTTATTTCGATTCTTCTGTCATAGCCTAACAGAAGTACGACACTGTATGTGCTATTGCTTTTAAATGAAAGTTGATTCCAGCTTATTATTTTGTCATTTCTGTATCGAACACAAGTCGACAACAAGTCGTCAATATTGTCGACAATATTACAATATTGTATTAAAGGAAAGTGTGGATGTCAATTTAGCCTAACATAATTCTTTCCAAGTTAGCGGTACAGTGTTACAATTGGAAATCACGGTATTTAAATGCTATCTCAAAACCAATTGTTAATACGCATCAAGTGTTATTGAATGTGTGTGTCGATGGGCACATCAATTTCTTTTACATCATTCATCCAGAATGTTTTGGTCTCGTCGTATATATACACATTTAGATGACTAATATAATTATTCGAATAAAAAGTAAATAAAATAACGTTGTATATGCATTTGTAAATTACTAAATGTGTTTGTTTTATCGTTGATAAAGCGGTCGGGACATGCTGGATGGTGGATGACCTTGCCAAGGCGGCGATATAACTTAGGTTCAGTACTAGAAAAATATTATAGTAACACTTTTGATTAAATAAAGTACGAGAGGTAGGTATAATATTTGAGTAAGAACTTGAGGTGTTTATTTCCATTTGTCTGGAATAGCCTAACATAAGTATGGCATTATATAGGGTGGCATTGCAAGCGCAAGGCTATCGCGTCAGATTGTTGCAATAGTGTCAAACGAAAGTGTTGATGTCCATTTCTGGGACATAGCCTAACATTATTCTAAAAAAACAAACAAAAAAAAACAACAACATATATATATATATATTGTTCTCCTAGTGCATATTAAATTTGGTAAATTTATTGAAGCTCACGACATTATTAAGGATTCATAGGGGGGAAGAAAAAATAATAATGATAAAAAATAAACAAAAAAAATAAAAAAATAAAAAAAAGATAACAATATATCAAACATATAAACCTATCATGTCTTACTGGAGTAGCATCATTAAACCATTTGCCACTGGTTTCATGCCAAAAAGGTATCGAAAAGTCCGTATGCTCGGGGGAGAGGGACAAAAGAAGTGCAAGATACACATAGAGTGGATCTGAAGATAATGGTTCTAACGGCACTCTACCACTTTTGACCAAGTAACATTGGTCCCGTGGCATTACTGGGAAACAATGGACATAAAATCTGCATTTAAACGGTTGCAAATCAATTTCATAGCTTTTGAGTTCTTATAAAATATTTTATAGTTGTAATCAATATCATAGTGAGCAATTATGCTTTTATATTGTGCTTTAATTTCTGTATTTGCTTTACCTTCACAGGGATAAATTACAGGGTCAGACATGTTTTTGTTTAGATACATTTGTCAGGTGTTTTTCATTTTAGCAATTTATTTCAGTAAACAGTTTTGCCAAAAATACAATCTAAGAGCCCATGATTTATGTAAAGCCACTTGGTTTACAGCGGGATTTCGTGGTATCTCAAGAGTTTGTGGGAAAATGTTTAATCGTGTGATGCTGATCATGGGAAGTCGACCAGGATCAGAATGTGTAAGGCGAAGACGCAGACTGCGAGTGTAGTAGCCAACTGGGATCGCAAATTTGTGGCTAAATGACCAGATGTCACAACGCTAAGGGAACAGGGCTCATTTTTAAACACTTTATTATGGCTTTTAATTCAATTAAAAACTACAGCAACACCAACAGATAACAAAAACAAAGAACATACATTATTTCTATTCACTTTAGAGAAATATGCACTTTCTACAGTGGGTGTCGGCAACTGGCCTAGAATTAAAGTGAATTGCATTACATGAAAGGTTATATGGCGCCTACCAGGAATGAATTAAAGTGAACCATATTCTTAGTGTGTGTAACGTGGTGCGCTTTTTGTTGTCGCAGTTATAACAAACCGGTATAAATTGTCACTTTTTACACTTGGAGTATGCAAATGAATGAATGTTGGTTAATGAATATACTCACTTTACACCAAGAGTCTGAAAATGGCTGAAAACAGTATATACTACCCGTTATGTTATTTTACACCAAGAGTGCGAGTATGTCGATGAGCATGTAATTAACATGTCGTCAGTACTTAGATATCTCCGCCCTAGTGTTTATTTCAAAGTATATTGACAATTGGTTATAATACAACTGCATGTGCTTTATTACTGACAACTGGCGGCGTGTTGATTGCAGGTCTATGCTATTGTTCTTTTGTCAAATTGATGATAGATATATGTCATGTATATATTTGTTTTGCTTATTACAGATATTTTTTACTTACTGCTGTGTCTGCTGCTATAACAGTATAATGTCCTAATTGTTTTCGTCTTGCAGTCAGCTTTACACATTTATTCTGTTTGCGTAAAATGATCTTTTCATTCAGTGGCTGTTATTTTTATACAGAGTGGTGGCTGATGCTGTTTTAATTATAATTAGATCTCTGTGTTATAGGTTATTTTACGCCATACCTTGCACTTCAGTTTGTCACCATCACGATGTCGAAAGGCCGATCAACAATGTTCCTATGTCGAATAACTCGGTATCGGAGACGTACCATAGAGACCTTCAGTAGTTGGTATCATATGTTAAGCTCTCCGTTTACAATTTGCTAGTATAAATGAGAGCCATGAACAAACATTTAGACCTGGTTTATGAACTAAGTTAATTGCAGACCAGACTCGTACTATGAAAGCCAATGTGAATATGTCGCACGGAACTGTATACATTTGGGCTCCTGCCGTTTTTGATCGAAGAGTTTATGGACATTTAGTTTTCTATTGTGAATGTCAAAGTAGGCCTATAACACTTATTTTGTGTTGAATTTGGAAATATATATTGAACTGCTTAATTTCTTGCCAATGAATATATATAGTGGCATTTCACTGTTCAGGAACAAGGAAGTAGATGATGCTTTGTTGCCTGGTACGTTGTATTTCTATTAAGGATGATAACTAGCCTGCCCCACATTACTTTAACTTGGGGCTTTTAAATTAATCCTAAGGAAGCAAAAGTCGATGTTTTTTATGTTAAATATTGAAATCTTATAAAAGTTCATTTGTTTGTTGTTTTTAAGACAATGCTGTATTGGGATGATGTACACTTATTTTATCAAGGCAAGCCTTGTTTGTGAATGGTTTACAACAAGGAATTCAATGTTTATAAGTTAAATTGAAGAAATTATACATTCAACCTTTAAGCATGGCTGTGGCTTGGCAATCGTATCGATAATTTTTATATTTACCCTATTTGGGTTATATTAGCTCTCCGTAGCTATTTTATCGCAACAAACTGTTGTTGAGCCTTTTTGTAACTTTTATAAATTATAAATTATGACATGACACAATCGCTTCATTGGTTGAAGTATGTCTGTTATACCTCTTTGGAGGTTTTTTGGTTGATTTTTTAAGTTTTTTGATTGTGTTTATGTATATGACATAACACAATCGCTTCAATCCTCCGTGGTGCCACTGAGTTCCGTCGGCAAGACACTTTCCCTCAGCCTCGTCCGTCGGATGGGGACGTAAACCGGAACCATAGGAATCTATTCGATAATAAGAGTAGGGCAGGTTCCCGGATTCCTATGTATCCTTCCCCTCTCTCTGGGGCGGTTCTAAATAACCTATACTGTGTTGATGAGCCGTTAAACAACATTCAATTCAATTCAATTCATTGGTTGAAGTACGTCTGTCATACCTCTTTGGGGGTTTTTATTATCTAAGCTGTGTTCCGCTTCCCCCATGTTTGGCGGTGCCACGCGGCGTGTGGCATGACACAATCGCTTCATTGGTTCAAGTATATCTGTTATACCTCTTTGGAGGTTTTTTGGTTGATTTTTTGATTTTGTATATGACATGACATAATCGCTTCATTGGTTGAAGTACGTCTGTCATACCTCTTTGGAGTTTTTTTTATTATCTTAGCTGTGTTCCGCTTCCCCCATGTTTGGCGGTGCCACGCGGCATGTGGCGGTATTTCGCGGACACAGCATAGTGTAGTTAAAATATTCTAAGAACTTTGTTATTTTCTATGCAAGATGTTTTTAATTTTAAGACTTGTCATTGTGAACATCTGTTCCCATGGTTTACACTGTACAGTATTCTAAGAACTTTATTATTTTCTATGCAAGAAGTTTTTAATTTTAAGACTTGTCTTTGTGAACATCTGTTCCCAGGGTTTACACTGTACAGTGGTCAGTTACAATTTAAACTTAGTTTGGACTAGGAACATTGGATTTACCTAAAATGTTCCAATTTGATTAACTACACATTTTATTTTACACTATATATTGTTGAAGCCATGGCCAGCTTATTCCAATAAATATAAACTAGTAACATTTTGTTTTATTTGTAACCCATCTTAAATAATTATTCGTGTGCATACGTGTAACCTATAGTCGGGCTTCGCCTTTCAGAAATCGTTTAGTTCATTCAAGACGCAGGGTATTTCCCTCTATTAGTAAGTGAAACCCTAAGAGGTGCAGTTGTTGCAATAGTCCACCATTAAATCAGCTGTTAATGGTAGAATGTTTAATGTATGTCTAGCTTCAAACGTTGATTGACGTTCATCTCACGTCATTTATGTTTCGACTTTAAATTCACCACGTTGTGGTATACAATACGTTGGACAAACAGGTCGATCTTTAAAAGTTCGATTTCATGAACATAAAAATTAATATAATGCAGGTAATCCTAAAAAGTTAAAAAATTACTTGTACCAACACTTTCATCAATCAGGTCATATTTTTAGTAACGTTACTGTTCAACCGGTTCAATATATAATTTATGATAGTGATGCTACTAAAAACTTTAAAATAAAAGAGCTAGACATATTGCAAAACTTATTTAAAGTGGATGAAAAACTTGCAGACACCATATCTACTCCGCCTTAATGACAATTAATATTTATCTACAAGGAAATATTTCAAAAGATCCTAATAGTGACATTTTTTCTACATTTCCTATTCGAAAGCGTAACTCTAGGTCTCATGGTCGTAGGCGTAATGATAATATCGAACGTAAATCGCGTGTAACCATGTCAGTCGCTGATTTGCATACTATTTTAAACAGTCTGGAAAGCACTCTACTGTATGCTTTCACGTCTTACTTCTTTGTCCATTTCCTCACTTAAGTTGATCGACGTGGATGCAGAAAACATTTTAATTCGTGCAGATCCCTTGTATAACACAGCTTCCATAATTCAAAGCTACGCACAACAAGTTCTCCGTTCCCGTATTGACAAGGAGTCGGATCATGTCAGGAATTTTCTAAAAATACTATTTCTTAATAAGGGTATTGATTTCATTGACATGCCAAGTATTTTCCGAAGTAATCATGTAGTTGATTCTATTTCTAGATATTTCAAAAATTCAGAAAATCCTCTAATTTGTTATAAGTATAAAAACCAATCAGAAATATTATTTTCAACTACAACAAAATAGTTTCTGACCTTGATATAGTAAATAACACTCCTAAGGAATGTGAGTGTAATACATCAAAATTTTGCTATGCTCCAGCAGGTCATGTCATCACTGGTAATTTTGATATTGTAGATAAACGTATTCGGCATCTGTTTTCTAAAAGGTCCAAAGTATAGATTACCTTCAATTATTGATTTTAATGCATGTCGTGCTCAGATCGCCCAATCCATTGAGGATTTAGTATAAAATGGTGTCGAAGAGAACATGCGGACCCAAACTCTCTCCTACTTGGAAAAAGTCAATGTTTAAGATTATAGATACACAAATTAACTTTTATAAAGCTAAACCCTCGTTACTTCCTCCGAGACCTAGGTTTTCGTTTCGTAATTTAAAATCGGGAATTCAGGAATTTCATAATAAATTTGTTTTAGCAGCTGGTAATGTAATTATTGTTTGACGCCTACATTAAATCAATGATTTATCTCTGGAACTCGGTAGCATTAATTTGTATACTCCAGTTCAATCTAGTGTGGATGATGTTGTTTCCACACATATCACTCGGTGCACTACTTTCAAGGCTGGCGTAGACGAAAAACAAAATAAACTGTCAACTATGTACCGGATTCATAAATTACATAAAAATCCATAGAAGGCCCGCTTTATTTCAAATTCTAGTGCCTGCACCACCACAAACATCTCCAAACGTTTAACTTCTTGTCTTTAAATACTGCCATTAAAGATCACGTTAAACATTGTGCTGAAACTTATGAAAACTCTGGGATTACTTTATTTTGGTCTATTAAAAATTTAGGAGACGTTCTTGATAAAATTTGTAATAAACGTCAAGTTTCATCTATAAGTACTTATGACTTCTCTACACTATATACAACCTTACCACATCACCTTATCAAAGACAAGCTTATAGCTCTTATTAAAAAAAAACTTTCGCTAGAGAAAAACTACATTTTAGGCCTATAATATCGAATGTCTACAGGTAGGACACATGTATATACACGCACTTGTCTTATGCTAAGTAAGCAAGGACAGACCATTATGTCACTGTGAGTGCAAGTACTTTAAATGGGTTAATTATGAAACAGTAGCCGTACCAGGCACACCGCAGAGTTCATTTGTACTGCACATGACTAACACTTGTATTGGTCAAGTTATGCATCACAGCTATTTTTGGCTTAGATGAACAAAGAAGTCACACACTAAAAAGATCTTGTGACACCGAGGTCCTGTCTCGAAGGTTGTATAACCCCGGTCGAGGAACCAGGTTAATTATCTTGTTTACCACAAAAGGGGAGAGGGGGAGATTTGTACGATTGAACTGGGTGAAGTGACCACCAAACTTGATTCGGAGGTCAGGGTCCATTAATCAGGATGGACACGTGTAAGGCATATCTCCGCTATATAAGAAGCAAGATTGCTTCTGTTGGGCCCAGTTCAGTTCAGATTAGATTGAGTTCAGAGATAGATAGACTGAAGGTTTTGCTTGGTGTGTCCCGGTCGGGCGGCGAGACCCGGTCGGGCAGACTCTTTTTAGATATGCTAAGTTGCACAGGTTTTAAGACGATTTATTGAAAGTTACATTTTACTCTGGTTTCTTAGTATTTTGTGAACGTAAGTTAGATAGTAGTTTAATAAATACATATTAAAGACTATTCTTGTGTTAGAAATTTGACGTCACTACAGTACACAAGAGAGATGATTTTAATTTTGATATTGTTAATTATCCCCATTTAGATGGGGTCTATGTGTCTGAACTTATTCGTTTTTCTAGAGCTTGTACTCGAGTTGAGGACGCTAATATTCGTAATCTTTGTATAACTAAAAAGATACTCCATCAGGGCTACCATTACCATAAACTTCGTAAAACCTTTGCAAAATTTTATTATCGTAACCCTGATCTTCTTTTCAAATATAAAAGTAATTTAAGAACTCTTCTACGACAAGGACTATCACAACCAGACTTCTATGGTGACGTGATTTACAAACTTCGTAAGATCTTTGGTCATGATCACTTTCATACTATCTTTGTTAAGGTTTATCAAAATAGGTTATGACCCTAGCATTTAGCTTACAGTTCGCCACTATGCTTTCCTCTTTAATTGTGCGATGACCGGACAGGCTGTGGACCCTATGATGACGTCTACCTTAAGCCCAAAAGGACGGTCACCGTTCGTCAGCAATCTTGTCTTGTCGTGCCCTCAATGGTTTATTCTCTTGTTGCTCTGGCTTCTGCCAAGTCATTGAGTACATTCTTTGTGGCTTCTAGGCTTCTGTGTTTTTGTATTTATATATACACGAGCATCTTTCTGTTTTACTTATATTGCCAGTTAATGCTGCTTTGTTGGTTAGAGAATAGTTCATGGCGGGGATTTCTTTATTTACACTGTCCCGTTTTATTGGGATGACAGTAGGGTAAGTGTGAGATTTATTGCACGATAGAACCTGGTTTAAGGACTATTGGTCAGCCATCTTTGGAAAAAAAATCCAAAATAGATGTGATATGGTTAGTTGAAATTTTCATCCAAATGCATATTATAGGCATGAACAAAGTCGATGATATAGTAGATGACAGTAATTCAACACTATTGATGTGAACATAATATCAGAAACAATATTTATTTGGCAGAAATAGTGCCCTTTATATTCGAAAAGTTTAGTGCAATTTTACTCGAAGACGTTTTGTTTTTTATGTTAAATGAATTTGTCCATAGTATTGTCCATTTATATATCTAAAAATAGCAGACGAGACATCATTTCTAAATAAAGTAAGCCATTTTATCACATCATCCCAAATTCGAAGTACGTACACCATTGTTAAAAATGAAGATTTTCTTTATACGTCATGTGCCTTCAACACACACACACATGATAATCATGCACGTGAATTGTAAATTGAAACATGCGCTATGGTGAAACATTCGGATAAACAGGTCATTTTATCGTATATATACGTTTTTATTTAGTTGGTGCTGTTTTTTGTCGAATATAATAATAAATTACTCTTGTTTTGCCATGTCTCTATTCACAACAGTCACTCAGTTGTGTTTAATACATTCAAAAATATAGTTGCCATTTATATAATAGTTTGACAATTTAACCCGTCAGTGCCACCATACTATAGCATTGAGATTATTTTGAAAGTACATGCCATTGAAAGAATAGCTTGTATTTTTTCACAATGATTGACTTTGAAATTTGGATGATGTGATAACATGCCGTATTTCATTTATAAATGATGTCTCGTGAGCCATTTTTAGATAAATGGACAATTCTATGGACAAATTTATTTAACATAAAAAACAAAACGTCTTCGAGTAAAATTGTACTAAACTTTTCAAATATAAAGGTCACTATTTCTGCCAAAACAAATATTGTTTCTGATATTATGTTCACATCAATAGTGTCGAATTACTGTCATCTATTATATCATTGACATTGTTCATGCCTATAATATGCATTTGGATGAATATTTCAATTAACCATACCCCATCCATTTTGGATTTTCTTTTCAAAGATGGCTGACCAATAGCCCTTAAACCCCCAGCGGCCTTTCTTGCCACTGACCGTGCCAAGGCGGTAGCCCTATTGTCAACCCTTGTGTGTTTGTGATGTCTTATTTTGCCTTTGTGTGTTTGTGGTTGACTGTCGTCCTTAAATGCTACTTTTCCTGTTTGATTTTTATAACTACTTTGGGAACTAAACAAAAATATATAAATTAAAAAAAAAAAGAAAAAAAAAGAAGAAGATTAACGTGTTATTTGTTGAAAAAACCCAATTAAAGTTTTCCTGAAAAAATGCCCCAGAGTACTGTTGTTAGACTACAGTACTTTGGGACATTTTTTCAACAAAAAAAACCAACGACTTTTATCTGTTTTAAACAAACATATTTTTAAGTTTTCCTGATTTTGATATTGTAGATAAACGTATTCGGCATCTTTTTTCTAAAGGTTCTAAGTATAGATTACCTTCAATTATTGATTTTCATGCATGTCGTGCTCAGATCGCCCAATCCATTGAGGATTTTAGTATAAAATGGTGTCGTGGAGAACATGCGGACCCAAATTCTCTTTGTACTTGGAAAAAGTCAATGTTTAAGATTATAGATACACGTATTAACTTTTATAATGCTAACCCCTCTTTACTTCCTGCGAGACCTAGGTTTTTGTTTCGTAAATTAAAATCGGGAATTTAAGAATTTCATAATAAATTTGTTTTAGTTCCTGCTGATAAAGCAGCTAATAATGTAATTATTGTTTGACGACTACATTACGTCAATGTTTTATCTCTGGAACTCAGTAGCACTTTGTATACTCCAGTTCAGTCTACTTAGGATGATGTTGTTTCCACACATATCTCTCGGTGCACTACTTTCAAGACTGAGGTAGACGAAAAGCAAAATAATCTGCCGACTAAGTACTGGATTCTAAAATTACATAAAAATCTATATAAAAAGGCCAGCTTTATTTCAAATTCTAGCGCCACCACAAACATCTCCAAACTTTTAACTTCTTGTCTTACTGCCATTAAAGATCACGTTAAACAACATTGTGCTAAAATTTACGAAAACTCTGGGATTAATTTATTCTGGTCTATTAAAAATTCAGGAGACGTTCTCGATAAAATTTGTAATAAACGTCAAGTTTCATCTATAAGTGCTTATGACTTCTCTACACTACTATACATACAACCTTATGTTGTAGTGACAATAGACGTTTTTTTTAAAAATTGTTGGGACCGCCTAGAAAATGGATAACTATGATATCATTGGAAAGTATAAACCCTCTCCAACAAGGATCAGTTGAAATTACTTGCGCAAAGTGGTACAATGTTTGGCAATCAACGGTTAAAATACATGACCCTCATAAAACAAAGAAAATATTGTTTTAAACATAAATCACCAAAGAGATGAATGAACAAACTCTAAAGCAATCTTTTGCAAACAAATGTGTTAGGTATTTTGTTTTCAACTTTCAATAGAAAAAATATTCCATATATGTCACTTATTTTTGGAAACAGACGCGATAAATGGGTGAATAAAGGGAGATAATAAAATTAAAAAATGATCAAACATATGCAGCTTCGCTTTTATCGTAAACCACTGGTGGATTGATATCAAATGAAGTATTAAGCCTTACTGATTATAATCTGCATCTAACATGTGTTTTAAAATACATTAATTTAAAGAAAACGTTTCTAAAACGAGTTATGGTGAAACCAAAACACACCTGGAAATCAGTTTTATGAAGATTTATTATGTTTCTAAATTTAATATTTGTTGTTTGCGTTTAAGAAGTTTAAATTCAACTATGTTTTATTATATGCGTTATGAATTGCCTACTTTAAGCTTTAAGACGGATATCAGTGTATCGAACTATTTAATTTGTTAACTCACACACAAATATAAGTATGATTTTGAATACGTATTGTAAGAAAAATCAAACACTTTTAAAAAAACAACGTATTAACACATTTTTATTTTAAAGCAAACGAGATACATAAAGATATAGTATTAGTTACAATTCGATTGTATTAACATGTTTAAGGCTTCACTTAAAATATATCTGTGTATCATATTACGCATAGTATAATCCATATTTGATACACTCTGTATTAATTTCTTTTTTATGCATATACCGTTTATATACCAACACGTGTGGCATTTGTTGATGTGTTTTAATTTGCCTTATACTCACTTGTCTTCTATTAATTCCAAATAAAAAACACTTTTAATTATTATCTCATCTGTAATCTATATCTTCATTATATCCAACATGGTTGTCAAGAAAACAACCACTGCTATTTGTCTTTTTGTTAAATGAAGTTCCACGTATATCCATGGCTTGTGCATATGTTATCCATCTACTTAACACTGTATTGTCGAATGTGGTGACCAAGTGGATAAACACGTTCAACTCTGAATCCGGATATCACGGGTCTGAGACTCACAGGTGCCGCGCGATACTTCGGTGTCCTTAGGCAAGACTCTAGCCTCGTCCGTCGGACGTGAGTGTTAACCGGGCTGTCCTTGTATCGGAGTCTATCTTTCAAGCACTTTGAATAACCATAGGAATATATTCGATAGTAAGTTTCCTAAACTGTTCCAATGCGATACCAAGGTGTCAACCCTTTTATATGTATAGTGTCACATACTTTTCTTCTATATATGCTTGTAATTGTTGTTTGTTTCAAATTTGTGAATTTCCTGTTCGACTTTTATACCTTCTTTTGAGGTTAAGTTCACTTTTTATACTTATGATGTGTGAACTATATCTTCGTCCATATGTTTTCACCAATGGCAACTTTTTTACAGTATACAGGAATACATATTACATCTTCCATTGTGATTTTAATCTTTTGCATTGCTAAAGTGTTATGTTTTGTTCTTAAGTTACATTTCCACTTCACTATGCATGACAATGTTAAGTTCTCCTTGATAATTTCCTACTACGATAGCATCATTGTACTGGGCTTGGGTTAGCTTTGTTACAAAAGTGTTCGTCTGATTTACACTTACACCGCTCAACTAGAGCCAGTCGATGGAAGCCATCACAAAACATCCGTATTTTCGATATCTCAATGATACCTCAAGTCCAGTCCTTGACCTTGATGGTGAAGGTCACATTTCAGAACTGCATTGACATCCTCTCATCCTCAACACGCTTCATACTCAGTTTCAGCTTATTACCTTGAGCGGTCTAAAAGGATTTCCGTGCACAAGCCTTTTTCAGGCAAAACACTAAGTCCTGACCTTGACCTTGATGATGAAGATCAAATTTCACACTTTTAGTGACAACCTCATCTTCAACAAGCTTCCCATAACTTTTCAGCTTCTTACCTCGAATGGTCTGAAAGGAGTTCTGTCCAAAAGTATTTTTTTGAAGAAAAAAATGAGTTGTGAACTTAGACGGTCAAGGTCAATAACTACTGATGGAAGCAACAAACACAAACAAAGAGATACAAGTAGCAGGCTCGGTTTTATTGATTCTGTTCATGAGAGGTAATGTAAAGTGCAACACCTCTCAAGCCTCCTAACACTGGTTTAAGCGATATTCTACTTAAAAGCCACAAAGATTGGACTTGATGATCCCAAAGGATCATTAAGTAATAACACTACTAATTTTTAGTCTTTTTACGGCCGCCACACAGTACTAAATAAATGCCAGTGTGAATGTCAATAAATACTGAACAGGGGATCTCTTGGAAGCAAGACTCATAAACAAGAGATAAAAGAATCAGACTTATCTTAAATGAAAACCTTTTGACCTAATCAACATTTCTGCAATAACGGATTTTTAATATCTCGAACCGTTCAGGAGTAGTTCCGTCCACAAGGTCGTGACGGACGGGCTGACATAGTGACGGACGGACTGCTTCAAAAACAATATATCCGATTTCTTCCAAAAAATGCGGTTATCATGAATGACATGTTGTTTCTTATGCAAACGTATGATGCTGTGGAACATGACCGTTTACAGCTGCAACTATGTTATCGTATGTGTTACGAGAAGATCTGATGCCATTTCTCCCAAAAATACGTCTGTTTCAATCCATTATCACTCATTTCCCATCCATGTCTAACAAGGAACTCAGGCTCTTGTTTTGAATTATCGGCATTCATCCTTAGTGTTGCTGGAATCGATGCATGTCTTACAGGGAGCTTAAAACTGCCTTCACATCATGGTGGAAACTTTGCTAAGCAGGTACATTTTAATCCGACAACTTCATTCATAGTTTGACTAAACTATGGTGAAACACTGCACAATGTCCCTTTGGGTCTTAAGAAAATGGCTGCTAAAGACCTGTTTCAAAAGCCCTGTCATAGCCGGAGTCATCTTTAATCTTACTCTATTTTTGAAGCTAGAAGCACTATTTACCTTCATCACCTTGATAATTGTTTTATTTCCAATTACATAAAATGATCAAACAGAGTCGCAACCGATCAGTCAAGAACTGCAAGAAGAAATGTACGTTTAGAGTCACAAATAGTGGTTTGTTGCTCCAGATACCGATAAATGTTCCATTTTCGCAGTGTCGATAGGTAAACTGGTCTTGTAAAAATTATGTTTTGCATGTCTTCTAGTATATCTACGAGCATTTCCAAAAGGTATACAGGTAACTGTCTTGCGTAGTGCTGACGAAATAAGGCAGCATACATGCCTGCGTTGCGAGATGTAATATCCAATCACCAGATCTTTCCGCCCTAATGCTGGTTAACATCAACTGTTTCCAGAAACATAAATCAGAACTTGAATGTTGCCGACTTTAAAAAACCGTAAGCACCAAGTTTTGAGATTTCCTGAGCGATATTACCTGATATGGCAATTTCAATTGCGTTGCGTCATCTGCTGAATCAATGGATGCTTTATCTGAACCTCTCTAATCTGTCAAAACGTGTCGAAAAACAAAAAAAACAAAAGAACGTCACATTAGCACTTCATATGTTGGTGTTAGCCGAAGAACACTTATGTGGTACTCTTTCCAACCAACATACTCTCAACTGTAGAAGAAGCATATACATTAGAGTATGTAAGCAAATCTATTAGACTAGCGTCACCTTATACTCTTCCTATCTGCTAGTCGAACACAATGTGAATGGAGTTCTGTGGACTTAGACCTGAGTTCACTTGCTGTGCAAATGCATCAATTGCTGGTCCATCGTCTGAATATGTTTGTCTTTGCCTGACAATACTTGATAGAGATAGACGTGTATATAATGGACATATATACATATATGATGGGAGCATACAACGCAATCGTATTAGGCTCATGAACTGGAAAAAGGCCAACAATATATATTTTGATCAGATGTCATATCAATAACTGCAGTGTTGGACATGTTTCGGCAAGGCATAGATCTCAGGAAATCTCATGTGAAGTATTTGATATTAATTCCAAAATTAATTACGAAAGCGAAAAGTATCTTGGTGAGACTGGTCTTGTAGTAGACTTTTAAAAGTTAATTGTAGTTATTAATACATGTATAGCTTATTTTCATGCGAAATTTTACTTAACTGTTCCTTATTTCTTGGAATTAAAATAGAGGTACTGTCGTTTGCCGTCTTTCGTTTGAAAGCACACACTTGATAACGTGTGAAATGTATTCTTGTCATCTACTGTTTGCTATAACAGGCACAGAAACGGAATTAATTCAGAAGATTGACTAGCTTCTTTGAGCCAAAGTCATATACCTAATTTTCGGTGGTAGACTGTATCCTGTCGAAGTAAAGCAACCTTGCAAAAACTATATTTGTCTTCGCAAGTGAAATGGATTCTCACTAGTGAAGAAGAATCCACCATTGGTAATGGACACACTTTTTTAAACTATTTTACATTTACACGCAGGTATAAGGTAAGAACAATATAAAATCAATTAATACTTTGAAATGCGGGAAAAAGGTACATAGTACATTTTTAAATTTATATAATTATACAACCGTCTTGATCGCAGCAAAAAAGGAGTATTAAAGTATCTTTCCAACATTAAAATCAGAGTGGTTCATGTATGTATTGTACAGAATATTGAGTACAGCTAATTAAAAAGTGAATAATTTATATTTCCATTAAGAAACTAATAAGATTAGTACAACGCCATTGATTAATTATCTCCCTTTATATACAGTTTAAAATCATTTTGGATAACCAAACATATTTAAAAATATGTGTGTGATATTTGAAATCATGTATAGTATCAATATATTGCATAATATAACAGTATAACAGTAACTTTAACGCAACAACAACAGCAAAAGACTTTCATATGATTAGTAGCATACATGTTTAAGCATTAAAATATAAAATCGGAGTAGGAATGTTTCTTCATAATTTGAGAAAGTTTATGCGTTTTATATTATTTCTTTTGTAGTAAATCTGTTCTTACATATTTTATTACATTTCTTACTGAACTAAAATGAATTGATTAATTAATTTCACGTGAACATGTATTAAACAAAATATAATTGTCCTATTTTAAAAAAAAAAATCGATATTTTTAAGTATAGTCTTATTCCTTATATTTAAGAAATATTTTTAGTTAAACATGAAATATAGTATACGCAGTTATTTTACGTACGTAGGAAGATGTTTATATACATTTGTTAACGAAAAATGAGCTATCATTTCTCTGAAACTTACAATTTTAGTCGGTAGCTAATATTTTGCTGAAATTTGTTATTTATGGGTTGTGGTGTTCAGGCGCCATTTTAAAAAAAGTGTACCACTTTGTGCAAGTAATTTTGTTGGGATCGTTTAGTACACATAATTACCTTTCATTTGATATATAATAAGCCCATTTTCTAGCTGGTCCCAGCTAACTCCTTAACTAAGCGACTTTTTCGCATATTGTCACTACAACATTACCACATCACCTTATCAAAGACATGCTTATTGCTCTTATTCAAAAAAACTTTCGCAAGAGAAAAAACTACATTTTGGCCTGTAACAATAATATCAAAGCGTTTTTTTTTTTACTAACGGCAGTTTAGAAATTACACTATGTGGACTTGCCAAGAAGTTTGTGAAGCACTCATTTTCCTATTAGATAATATTTTCGTAAGGTATGGAACTACCATTTATAGACAAATTGTTGGTATCCCTATGGGTACGAACTGTGCTCCTCTTGTCGCAGATTTGTTCTTGTATTGCTATGAAAGAGATTTCATGTTGAGTCTCATCCGATACGCAGGCAGATGTTATTGAAGCCTTCAATGACACCTCCCGGTATTTGGGCGACATATTAAACATTGACAATCCTTTCTTTTCTACTATGGTTAATAATATCTATCCTAAGGAACTTCAACTCAACAAAGCTAACATTTGTGATACTGTCGCTTCTTTCCTTGATTTACTGATATTGAATCTCTCTATATATATATATATAATTTACTCTACTGAAAATGGCGAAATAATTAGTAAAATCTATGACAAGAGAGATGGTTTTAATTTTGATATTGTTAATTATCCCCATTTAGATGGGGACGTTCTCCGAGCAACTTCTTATGGGGTCTATGTGTCTGAACTTATTCGTTTTTCTAGAGCTTGGACTTTAATATTCGTAATCTTTGTATAACTAGAAAGATACTCCATCAGCGCTACCATTACCATGAACTTCGTTAAACAATTGCAAAATTGTATTATCGTAACCCCGATATAAAAGTAATTGAAGAACTCTTCTGCAACAAGGACTATCACAACCTAGCGCATAAAATACACATCTACAAACGGCAAGACGATTTTTGATAGACATGCCATCCTCTGACTTCGTCTAGGGTGCATCTATAAACATCCGTATGTAAAAAAGCACCCAACGATGTCAATTAAATGAGACTAATCACAACCGGACTTCTGTGGTGACGTGATTTACAAACTTCAAGTCATTGAGTACCTTCATTGTGGCTTTCTAGGCTATTTTTTTTTTGTATTATATTTACACGAGCATATTTTTGTTTTATTATATTGCCTATTGATGCTGCCTTGTTGGTTAGAGATAAGATCATGACGGGAATTTCTTTATGTACACTGTCCTGTTTTAATGGGATGTGCGAGGTTTGGTGCACCCTAGAACCGGTTTAAACCCCCAGTGGCCTTTGTTGCCACTGACCGTTCCAAGGCGGTAGCCCTATTGTCAACCCGTTTGTGTTTGTGATGTCGTTTGCATTTTTTATTACTTTTGCCTCCTCGTTTGTGTTTGGGTGTTTGTGTTTGTGTTTGACTGTCGTCCTTGAATGCTGCTTTCCCTGTCCGATATTTTTATCTTTCTTCGGAAGGTTTATCAAAATAGGTTATGACCCTAGCATTTTGCAAAGCTCTGCATGCTTGGTGGTGGACCCATTTACATTCGCCACTATGCTTTCCTCTTTAATTGTGCGATGATCGGACAGGCTGTGGACCCTATGATGACGTTTAACTAAAGCCCAAAAGGTGACGTTTGATGTTTGTCTGCAATCTTGTCTTGTCGTGCCCTCAAGTTTATTCTCTTGTTGCTCTGGCTTCTGCCAAGTCATTGAGTACCTTCTCTGTGGCTTATAGGCTATTGTTTTTTTTGTATTTATATATACACTAGCGTATTTGTGTTTTACTTATATTGCCTGTTAATGCTGCTTTGTTGGTTAGAGAATAGTTTATGGCGGGGATTTCTTTATTTACACCGTCCCGTTTTATTGGGATGACAGTAGGGTAAGTGTAAGATTTGATGCACCCTAGAACCTGGTTTAAACCCCCAGCGGCCTTTTTTGCCACTGACCATTCCAAACCGGTAGCCCTATTGTCAACCCTTGTGTGTTTGTGATGTCTTATCTTGCCTTTTATTCATCTTTATATATAAAAGGCAAGTTTTTTTTATTTCTTTGTGTGTTTGTTGTTGACTGTCGTCCTTGAATGCTACTTTTCCTGTTCGATTTATATATCGACTTTGGGAACTAAACAAAAATATATAAAATTTAAACAAAATTAAACAAGAAAATCCATAAAAAAACAACAATAGGTCAATGACCTTGAAGCTCTACTGATAGATTTTTGATAGCTAGGTCAACATTCCTGTGAAGTTTCATGAAAATCCATCAAGTAGTTTCATAGGAGTAGTCGCTAAAAGTTTTCATTATATAACTCTATGTAAACAAAGATGGCAGCTGGCGGCCATGTTTAATGTCAAATCAAAATAAGTTTTGACAAGGATCAACATCATGTCATACTGATCATTTTAGAAAAAGTCCCATATCAATATCACTTATAGTTTTAAAGAAGTAGTCGCTACAAACTTGTATTTTGAAAATCTATTTTTAGCCATGGAGGCCATCTTGAATTTCCGGCCAACCTGAAATTTTGCTGGGATCAATTAGACATCAAGAGCAACATTCCTGTAAAGTTTCAAGAAAATCCGTTGAGTAGTTACAGGAGTAGTCGTTACAAGTTTTTACTATATAACTCTATGTAAACAAAGATGGCCGCTGACAGCCATGTTTAACATCAAATCAAAACGATTTTCGACAAGGACCAACATCATGACATGCTGATCATTTTAGAAGAAGTATCACTTATAGTTTTCAAGATGTAGTCTTGTATTTTGAAAATTTATTATAGCCGTGGCAGACATCATGAATTTCCGGCCGACCTGAAGTTTTGCTAGGATCAACTAGACATCAAGAGCAACATTCCTGTGAAGATTCATGAAAATCCGCGAAGTAGTTTCAGAGGAGTAGTCGCTACAAATGTTTACTATACAAACTCTATGTAAACAAAGATGGCCACTGGCGCCCATGTTTAATGTCAAATCAAAATAATTTTCGACAAGGATCAACATCATGTCATGCTGATCATTTTAGAAAAAGTCCCATATCAATATCACTTACAGTTTTCAAGAAGTAGTCACTACAAATTTATTTATTTTAAATCTATTTTTAGCCGTGGCGGCCATCTTGAATTTCCGGCCAGGCTGAAATTGTTCTAGGATCAACTAGACATCAAGTGCAACATTCCTGTGAAGTTTCATGAACATCCGTCTAGTAGTTTCAGAGAAGTAGTCGCTACAAGTTTTTACTATACAACTCTATGTAAACAAAAATGGCCACTGGCAGCCATGTTTAACGTCGAATCAAAATAATGTTCGACTAGGATCAATATCATGTCATGCTGATCATTTTAGAAAAAGTCCCATATGAATATCACTTATAGTTTTCAAGAAGTAGTAGCTACAAACTTATCTTTTAAAAATCTATTTTTAGCTGTGGCGGCCATCTTGAAATTTTGCTAGGATCAATTAGACATCAAGAGCAACATTCCTGTAAAGTTTCATGAAAATCCACCAAGTAGTTTCAGAGGAGTAGTCGCTACAAGTTTTTACTATATAACTCTATGTAAACAAAGATGGCCACTGGCAGCCATGTTTAACGTCGAATCAAAACGATTTTTGACAAGGACCAATATCATGTCATGCTGATCATATTAGAAAAAGTCCCATATCAATATCACTTATAGTTTTCAAGAAGTAGTCGCTACAATCTTGCATTTTAAAAATCTATTTTTAGCTTTGGTGGCCATCTTGGATTTCACATCAACATGAATTTTTCTAGGATCAGCTAGACTTCATGGGCAACATTTCTGTAAAGTTTCATGAATATCCATCCAGTAGTTTCAGAGTAGTCGCTACAAATAAAAGTTTACGGACAGACGGACAGACAGACAGACGGACGACGGACGACGGCATAAGCAAAAAAAACAATGAACAAAAAACGAACAAAAAAAAATATATATATAAAAAAAAAATGAAAAAAAAAAACATCTAAAAATAAATAAATATATATTTATATATTAAAAACACATTTAAACGAAACAAATATAATAACATCTGGTAAAGATCAGATGAAAAATGAAAGTCCTATCGTATTAACGAGGCAAAATACAGCATTTTGAACTAAATCAATGGCCATAACTCTGCTGTTACTAATCCGATCTGGATGGTTTTCGAACTTGTCCGAGCTTTCATTGATATTAACAATCTGTTAAAGTTTGGTAAAGATCAGATGAAAAATGAAGGCCCTTGGCCAGTAGAGCTAAAAATCATAAGCTCCAAAAAGTAGGTCAAGGTCATAGATGAAATCCATGCATCCAAAAAGATGCACTACCCAAGACACAACTATGTCAAAGTACCACTCAAGATACAACAATAAGCAAAGTTTGAAAGGTCTTGGTGCATACAGTTTGTGAAAAAGTGACCTACATGTAAACGCCAAAGATGAAGGTAAAAATTATAAGGTTATCTGCCCTTTGCTTGGAGAGTCAAGTTCATATCCACATCTGCTTTGTCAGGTAGCGATGTACCACCCTAGATACAACTATAAACAAAATTTGAAAAGTGTAGTGGATACAGTTTGATACAGCTACCTGTGCTAGCCACACGTGTTGATGTACAAGTTGCGTTGAAATGTTTGTTTTTTACAATGCAGACGAAGGTTTTATCAATGCTTTCATGTAAATAAACTATTGATGGAGCAATCGGCTGAATGACATTGCAAAATCTGGATGATAACTTTGATTTTGTATGCAAATTTGTTTTGGCGGGGATCTAAGGCGCGATGACCTTACCAATATTGAAAAAAAAAAGTATGAAAGGAGGAAATTTGGAAATCGTCGAACACCATACACAGAAAAAATATTGCAGTCTCGGTTTGATTGAGACTGTTCATGAATTGTAGTGAAAAGTGCTTGCTACCGTTCACGCCCTCTAGTCATGGGTTGAGCAGAACTCAATATTTAAAATGCCAATAGTACATACATTTGGGCCATCCCAAAGATGGTATGCATATGACGGTGAACATGGAACCTTCAATGCGGTATTTTCACACCATTCCGTGGCCAGCGGCGTATGGTCCCAGTTTCTAACAAAACGCGTTGCCCTAAACGAGAAAACAATAGGCGAAAAAAAAAACTGGGAGCAGAGGTTATGAAGCCTGCCTATCACAGGTAACAGTCAAAAGACTAAATTAAAAAGCAGGCAACGTATCATGAGGGTGATTAAGCAATACTCAGAACCTTTAAAGGCTGGAGTACACCTAAAAAAAATGTATTCAAAATTCAAGTAAGAAACCAAAAGTATTTGAGAATGTACCACCTATATCTGTAAATATCGGGCTCAGCGATCTCCAAAGATCGGGATGAATAACAGTTCGATTTACATTCGAGTAATGCTGCGAAGCAGTTTACGAGATGTTGCGAATGACAAACGTCGTGACCGTTAGATTGCTCCACAGCCGACAGACAAAATCTCGATCATCCAGACCTCTCCTGCTGACGTCATTTGGGGAAAAGCGACTGAGGTAAGAAAACCACGTTATATCACAGATCTAACAACATATTAATATTTCTGTGGTTATATGTAGAGATATGTTCAGGTTTTTAGGATAAGATATACGAGCCTTAAAGGATTGAAGTTTTACTTTCTCGTATCATTTTTCGAAATTTTCATACATAATTTATACAATCCCTGCAAACGGTATATTGCTGATCATACAATAAATACCTAATTAGAGGATCAGAAACAATAAATTTGTTCAAAAAACGAAATTTAAGGGCATTTTATGGCAAAATTGTCTAGTAACGTGACATAAAACGGTACACCGAGTTTTTAACGTAAACTAAAACGGTATAATTCATGAAAAATGTTGTATGTAAAATTCACAGATTGTAGGTCCGTTTATTTTTATTCTTATTTTGTTTCTTGATATTAAATTACTAATTCCTGAGTCGGACAGGTTATTGGTTCTCGGCACCTCTGTCTATTTGTGCTTATCCTCCTGCTTGCTGAAACCATATGGTTGCTTCCTCAGTGTTTAATGTATCATTCGATGTCAACTGATTAGCGGTACCAGCGTTTTTGCTGGGATTACGTCATACTTTTCGCACTCACCAAAATTCGCCGTTGAGTCGAACATTTTTTGCAACTTCAGTAGTGGGTCATAAAATTGCTTCGATGTTGCCATAAGCTGTCCTTATTTTTCTTCATGTATATATATATAAATTTCCTTACATAAATTACATATTTTAGATGTCTTCTTGTGTAAAATGTTCGGATATTGGCTCCTGACTTTAGTGTTCGTCTTCAGGGCAGATATATTTAGACATGCCCCGAAGTCGAACATGTAATTGCCCTTGAGTCGGACTATAAAGGTAACTGGAGACATCAATAGATTGGGGGTAATTCTTGTTGTTTTGAATGGAAGAAATCATTTGATTGCCTCCCTTTCATAGTAACACTTATTGACCGTTTCCAGTTGAGAAAGATATTAAACCATCAATAACTGTCCGAGTCAGGGGCAAGTCCGACTTAAGGGCGAGTTACCCTAATCCTATGCGTTATTTGTTCACGCCTACTAGACTCCACAACCGCCTCCAAAAAGAGGTGATAATAAGACGTTTCGGAGACACTTCCGATGCGGTTGCGGAGAGCAAATTGAAGCAGCATCGGTAAGTGTGAATTTAATATTTTCGTTTTTTTCGGCCCTAACTCGATCTTTTTCAAAAATCGGGGAATGTGGTACGATGTAGGAATGTTTTCGCTTTCTGTTTCATGTGTTGGTTTCGAAATATATTGAAAAATGTGGTCTGTAGAATTGTCATAAGTCAATCGACGAGTGTAATTTTCTCAAACTGGACATGGTTTTTACTCCGTTTTTCTGCTGTTTTATGAGAAATCTGCCCACGAATGAGGTCTATGACTTCGAAATCACCTATCTTTCATCGTTCAATGAAAAAAATTCAATCGAATATAAATTGAAATTTAACATCAGCATCTAGATTTATTCATCCAGTTGGGCTTGCGTTCCCCAGTGGATAACACATTCGACGTGAAACCAATGGGCCCGGGTTCAAGCATTACCGACGCCACTGACTTTGTCTTTGTGTTCTAATCGTCAGATGGGGTGGGGAGGGGACGCGATGTAAAACGGCCGCTCCCGTGTATCTTTCTGTATCCGAGCACGTTAAATGACCAAAGTAAACAATTCATTAGTAAGAGTAGGGCAGTTCCCCGAATTGATATGTATGTTTCCTCACCAAACAATTATAAACTTGCAAAAATAATTTGCTTTGAACTTTTCAAATTATTAACAAAGGATCTTACATGAGTGCCTGTTTAATATTGAATTTATAAAACAAGTTGGATAAAATTATATCAAGTTGAGGCTGTGCCGAGCATCGTTTCAAGTTTAGCCAACGAGTTTAATAAATTCACCAACTTGTTTAATAAATACCATATTATATTCTAAATGAGGGCCCTTTAAATAGGCAGGAATGGGAATTCTATTTATCACATAACTCCAAAAAAGTTCCATAATCAACATGTATTAGTGTAGTTCTAGATATAGATTCCTTTATATAACGTTGCCGTTCGAAGACGTCGTATGTTTGTATGATGATGTCGTATGTTGACTCGGTTTTCTCCGCAAGACGCCGAACAACTGAATAACCTCGTCAATTTCCGTAATCTGGTATTTAAACGATTATGGAAATTGACGAGACAATTCCTCTGTATTCCGAGCTGAACGGAAAATACCGAACGATGATTCGGCCTTCATTTGCATATTTGTTTCACTAGTGTAATATGATAAATATAGCATGGCTTTATTAGACTCCCACACAGCTAGCATCGTCGGAACCCACGTTTGATTGATTACATTATACTAATGGAGTATAACGTAATCAATCAAACGTGGGTTCCGACAATGCACCGCCCCGCCCACAGCTGGCACAAAACAACAACGTTAACCAGAAAGTTTCAGGTGTGTGAGTAGGGCGGAGTTAAGTTTCCAAATACGGAACGAGATGTCACACGAGAACGAGATTATTTCGGGACAGGTTTACTTGTTGGCCCCCTGCTATATTTAGGGTTGAAAAAAAGGACTACCTGGCCCCCAGAATAACTTTTTTAGTATTTATCAGATATAATAATACTATATGTTATTGGAAAGATTAGAATATGTACTTTCCAAAACACTGAAAATATTTAAGTTTAGATGCGAAATCAGTGAATTATTTAATGCAACACACATACCCATCAGAATCATAAAATTGCCATATTTTGATCGCTAAAAACGCCTGGCCCCCTCTCGGAATTATTTAATACAGCTTTGATCGGTAATAACTTTATATATGTATTTAGCTGAAGATAACTACTTTCTAAAACTGTAAGAATAATTTAAATCGTATAAAAATTGGCAAAGTTATAAGTCGCTGTACATATACATGTGAAATCTATTTTTTTTAGCCGCGATATTTTGGTTCGGATCACCTGGCCCCCAAAATATTTTTATGAAGTACTTACCCGATAATGTTTATATATTCTTAAAGCTTATGCGATGCTCTTTATTTAGAGTTAAAAATTACTAAATTCCGTCTATAATTGACAAAGTTATATGCTTTTGAATATTGCTAATTATTTTACCGATGTCTGCTGACAGTTTTTCATGCTATCAAACGACTAGTACATGAATCAACTATTTATTACTGTACTGCTTTAAATATATGTATACTTTTATTATTTTATTACTTAACTATTTTGTAAATTAAAATTAAAATTGTGTGTTTAAAAAAAATTCGCGTTGATTCTATAATTAATTTTTAAGGTATTCTGATATGTTTATGTATAGTTGTATAGTTAATTAACATGAGAACATGGTCTATACTGAGATCAAACAGAATATTAAATTAAGACGAGTTAATACCTTTATTGTTTGTTTGTAGAAATTATCACTGATTATAGAGATCATAGTAAAACCGAAATAATAAAATGCAATAATTTGCCAAATCGGTAATTTTAAACAATTTAAATAGTTCAAAGTGAAATTAAAAGGTAATTAAGTTTGTATCAGTTGTTATTTAATGATGGGTTAATCCGGAACTCAAACGCACTGTTTGAATCATTTCTAATGGTCAAAGATTTAAGTAAGTGTTAAGTTTGTAGCAGTTTTCAAGCAATTCTTAAAGTAAATTGTATATGCAACAAAACTCTAATTTGCTGAATTAAAAAAATCAAAGTTTAAACTATATTGTTTGTAGCATGTGTAATTGATTGATTATAGCACCGTATGCGACCATGAGATATAACATAAGTAAACTCGTCCATTATTTCGAACGTAAACAATGAAATGTCGGAAATTAACAGTGGTCTTCGAACAATGATTTTATTGGCGTGTCTTTCCTCTCTTTGGTGAGTTTTCTGCATGCAGTTGTGGTTTTAAGATGTGTTCTATTGAAACATGGCGGTTGTGTATGCAGGCATTGCGTGATACTTTCAGAACTCTGCCGTAAAAGTGTGTATGAGGTCGGTACGGGGGTCCTACCTATTACTAAAGCCTAGTAAAGGCACAGGAATTATGGCTCTATGGTAGGTAGACTAACGCAAAAAAACATTGCAATCGGCGGAACCATGCAGTATTAATATTGACAATCATAACGTTGAAACAAAAAAATGTTGATCCAGCTATGTTTCGGAAAGCTAGTGGGAATACACAATACACACACAAATAACACAAGTTCAATGTTAAACCATAAGCGTGGGAGTCTGTGGTTTGGGGTAGGCGACCTACCTTATTATTTTGGCCGGGGAGGGTGGGTGCGGAATATATTTTGCCCCGCACTCACTCTTACAATTGGTTCAGAAATGCTTGCTTAAAGTGCAAAATACACCTTTTTTTAAACAAACAAAACAACTGAACTTTCGGAATGGCACCTCCCTCTCCTCTCCATATAATTAATTTGTGTCCCACCCACCCCTATTTCAGCTAATACTTTATAACGACTCCGCCTAGGAAAGTGACACACATTTGTTACCACGTGTATATTGTGTGTCGGGGGGGGGGGGGGGGGGGGGGGGGGTACGAGAGACGGGAGACAAAGGGGTGGGGGTCGGGAAACAAGGTGAATCAAGATTTATTGGAAATGTGAAATACATTCATTGGGGTAAGATGAAGATGTGGTCTGGTTGCATGTTAAAGTGTGTCGGCCGGACGACGACAACGGACAGGCAGGCGACACAAAAAGTGTGTTCAGATTTTTAGAAGATCTGCAGCGGATGCCATACTTCATTAATACATATTAGTATAGCCGGACTTTACATGAAAATAAAGGTTATGTATGAAAATGTCAGGTTTAATATGTATGAAAATGTCAGGTTTAATACATGACCTGTCTATCCGAAAACGACGAAGAACGTCCTTTCTCACTAACGATTGAAAAAAGTAAAGGATTTTCGGCTAAAATGATACGAGAAAGTAAAACTGCACTCCTTTCCGGCTCGTACGCATTATATCATTCTGAAAACCTGGACATATCTATACAAATAATGTGGTTTTCTTACCTCAGTCGCCTATCCCCAAATGATGTCAGCAGAAAATACCGGTTATGGAACGTTAGCAAAACCGTAAATTCAACGTTATACTGTATATGACGCGTTCTAGCTTAGACACGGTGATGTAGACCGCATCATGCATGTCTTACTTGCAGATATTGGTCTGGGAAGATTAGGCCAATTAAAGCGCCCATGCTTCTCATAAGTTAAAAATAAGAAATACATATTAAACTAACTTGAAAATATGTTTTTTGAAAGTCTCGTAAAATCTCTCAAAATCTTGCCAAAATCGACCAAACGTCCTGTTTTCCTCATTGACTGCTACACAGCCGTCAACTTAAATTGCGATAATCTCTACCCAGAGTCATTACATTTGATTGTCAACGTCAAAGAAAGTAGGGCGAACGGTTAGGTGACGTGATTATTCAAAAAAGTTAGGACGATGTTTATAATAAATTCTTTTGCGTGATCCGCAAAGATAAAATATAGACCTACATTCAATATTTTCAAAATGTTTTTCTATCAGTTAATTTTTTTAGCAATTTTTTGCTATCAAGCTTCGGTTTGAAATGTTTACATACGCGTATCGATTGAAGAGACATAACATATTTAAATTGTTTTCATGCATTATTTCAAATTTTGCAACATCTAATTTGCAGATATTCTGAAAATTATATTTACACAAGAAATAAATAAGTTTCAGGCAAAAATATTCCAATTTAACAGATTTTACCAAAATCTTGTAATTTAGTAGTTAGATATATTATGTGAGTGCAAGAAACGATAACTCTACGTGGAGATTGAAATTGCGACTGTCAGCACTCACTACACGTGATCAAACTAGAAGGCATTCATTGGTCAATCATTATCGGGTGAGACTAGACTGTGTTACGGTCTTTTACGCTTCTCTATAGAATAGACTTGGGTGAGACACCAATCTAGACTGCTACAGTGTTTCTGTGGAAACGCCAAGAACGATTTATTCAGCTTTTTGATCTTTTTGATACTCCACGACAGGGATTATTTGTTTTGGTGTTGTCGTCCCCTATTTCGTTAAAACAAATCACAAATGTCGTCAATTCAGATCGCAGTTATCGACTTTACGCGTACCAAATTAACAGGAGTGAACGCTTTTGTAAAGTGTCAGTTTTAAATTACGTCATCAATAAGTAGAATGTGTTTATACACTTTGATAGCGAGTTCTGATGCAGTCTTCACGCTGGGATAAACAATTGCAAATATACGCTGGTTTACGTAATGAAGGAAACAGTTGACTGTCTTAGAACTCTGCAGGCAAATAACACGTGAGTTCAGTTGTATACAGTAAATCTTTTTTCGTTTGATTCTGCAGTGCTTTCAATTTGAAATTTGCTAAGCGCATTGTTTCAGTGTTGATAAACTACGTAAACAGTGAACAGAACTGGATCAACCGTGACAGTTGTTGACTTCATTGAATTATTCATATAATTCCTCTCTCAGAATCATTATTGTTTGTTTGACAAGACCTGAAGGGGACACTCCCTATGGTATGCCTATAATGGCCAGTGTCAAACCCCACATTGCTGTAGGCCTATGACCATGGGACACAGCAATACCTAAACCGCATCCCTGCCACCACCCTCCTCTACATTTACACACAGACGCATACCCTCCCCGCCACTCCCATCCTCTCTACTACCCCACTCTAGCATATTTTCTCTACAAACCTACCCCACTCCGGCATATTTTCTCTACAAACCCACTTAAAAATGTGTTCAGTGAAATGTTAAATACTGTTACACTTGGTTTTCAATAAAAAAAATACACACTAGATCTACTGTACATCCCAGTTCTATTTTATGTGATTGACTGCGCTAAAGTGAGGGCATCTGTGTACCACGGAGACATTTTCTAATTAGAAACAAGAATTGAATACCTAATAATTTATTATTTAATTTCAACAAAATGTTTAGGATCTAAATGAAAATTTGGCATTTGAGTTTATATACTGTTTCATTATTTTTTTTCATATGGAGACATGATGCCTGCATCTTTCATATTCTGATCTGAATTGAATTGGGGTTTTAAGGCGCACCAACACATGAAAGGTTATATGGCACCTAACAGGAATGAACATGCCAGGCTCATCCTCCATGTACATCGAGATACAATATGGAGAACGGGCCTAGAACCTTCTCACCCTGAATTGCAGAGTTGCTGCAAATTCTATTGTAGACACTCCATTTATGCCAGAGCCACGTTATAGTTTTTTTGCCACTGCTCTAGTGATATGAGCGAGATGGCACCTGAAACAATGCAGGGGTCATGATGAAGACCTTTAACGAGCGAGCATGAAGAAAAACTGATAAAATGAACATGAATTTGGGTGGGGTGAGTGGGGGTTCTACCCCTCTGCCTTCCCCTCCAACGATCTTCATGCCTTCATTTCTATCATCTTTTGGATAAGTTCATTAAAGCGTCTTCATCATGATCCTGCATTGTTTCAGGTGCTATCTCGCTCGCATCAAA
>JAWPHD010008814.1:0-110781 GCA_037043455.1 Cyrtodaria siliqua
AGGAATCTGAGTTTAATAATAAAGACTGGTTTAACGGAGAATGTTATCAAGCTAAGCGCGATTTTAAAACAGCAAGAAATGCACTTGTAAAAGAAAAGAATGACGCAAACAAACATGTATTTATTTCAACGCGCTCTATTTATAATCGCGTGAAACGAAAATCTAGAAACAAATATAAAATAAGTGAAGGCAAACGATTACAAGCTTTAGCAAAAAAACAACCTCGAAACTTTTGGAAATCTTTAAAAAAGAAATATAAAAACAAATCAGCTGACGCAAAAAATTTAAATATCACAGATCTATTCGATCATTTTAAAAAAATGTACGGAAACGCAAACGAGTCAGAACAACAGCCTCCGGACATAGAAGGTATATTCGATCAAGAATTAGACGCGGAGATAACAGAAAACGAACTACGAGCCGCGATTTTCCACCAGGATAATCATAAATCTTGTGGATTGGATAATTTAAATAGCGAAATATTTCAATCATGTTATGATATTATCTCACCATTTCTATTAAAACTGTATAACCGTCTGTTAAATAACGGTGAATACCCTGTAACATGGGGTGAAGGAATTATCATTCCAGTCTTTAAAAATGGAAATAATGATGATGCAAACAATTATAGGGGAATCACACTTATAAATGTATTGGGAAAAATATATTCTCAATTTTTACTTAATCGTGTCACTATATGGTCAGACAAATACGATAAGATATCGCAAAACCAGTTTGGATTTCAAAAGAGTAAATCTACTGTAGATTGTATATTTGTATTTCATTCTATTATTGCAAAGGTGTTAAGCTTAGGAAAAAAACTGTATTGTGCTTTCATAGACTATGAAAAAGCATTCGATAGAATAGTCCGCTCACTTTTATGGCATAAGCTTTTAGCCCAAAATGTAAGTCTTAAAATTGTAAATGCCATTAAATCTATGTACACTGTGGTAAAGTCATGTATACGATATAAGTCTGCTTTATCAAACTTTGTGGAATCACATATCGGAGTGAAACAAGGAGATCCGAGCTCTCCTCTGATGTTTATGATGTTTATAAACGATATTGTATCAAATGTTAACTCTGATTTAGAAGACATTTTTACGATAGATGATCTTAAAATATTCATGCTTCTTTACGCGGACGATGCAGTAGTCTTTGCTTTATCTCCCGATACGTTACAGTCTATGTTGAACGATATAGAATCATAGGGTCAAATTGGGCATTCCAAATAAAATCAATATTGGAGACGTTAGGTATGACAAATATTTGGTTAAATCAATATGATATAGAACACATTAACTATGAACTCATCCAACAAAGAATATTAGACATATATCATCAAAGCTGGTATGCAAATATAAAAAATTCTAAAAGACTTGTTACTTACTGTCGTTTTAAGCACGATTTTAACTTGGAACATTATTTAGATATTGATATGGAAATTTTTTTTAGAATAGCTCTTTGCAGATTTAGATTGTCTTCGCATAACCTCGCCATAGAAAGCGGAAGATATGAAAATATTCATAGGGATGAAAGAAAATGCAGATTTTGCAATATGAATTTTATTGAAAACGAATACCACTTTTTGCTTGTTTGTCCAATTTATAGAGAATTAAGACATAAATATCTTAAACCTTATTATTGCCGATGGCCAAATTTGAACAAGTTGGATTCGCTTATGACATCAAAGTCAAAATGTACAGTTGTAAACTTAGCTAAATTTATATTCTATGCTCTCAAATTAAGAAATAGTACATAAAGGAAATTTCCTGATGTTAAATTCTTATTTTTCATTATAGCGATTTTGAAATAATGTGCTTCTCAGAAAATCTGATATGATGTAATTGTATGTTTATTTGTTTAATATGGATAAGTGTTCATGTTCTCACTATCTTCATACTTTCATGTAATTGTGTAGGCTATAAACATGTGTTGTGTGTTTAATTGCTGAATAAAGATATTGTATTGTATTGTATTGTTTACCTTAATTGTTATTGTTCCAGGTCATGTCCTTTGTCAGGTTTGATTGACCAACTTCACAATGAGGGGCATTCACAAAGGTCTAAACTTCAGATAACTATAGTTCATCTTGTTATTTGAATGCATTGAATTAGCATTGATTATGATATGTCAATGCTATTAATCATGAGAAACGTGTAGAAGGAAGGAACATAAACTTGTGCAAATGGGAATACAGTAATATATAAGGATGGTATGAATAATAAAATAAATTAATGTTTGAAATTGATAATACGATTGAGTGATTGATAAATGAATCGCAGGATATACAACAATATATTAATGCAATGATAAGGATTCAATAAATAAGTTAAGGATATGCTGGTACAATGATTTTGGAAGGGTGAAATGGTGGATGAATGGTAAATAAAATTGAATATGTAGTGAGTTAATGGATAGGTGGATGGATGGTTGAAACGGTGAGTGGTTCCATTTGGGTAGGGTGGATATGTGGATGGGTTGCTGGATGGTAGGGTGTGTAGTGTAATATATGTAGTATTTGATTGCATATATTACCTAAGGGGTCGGTAATACATATTTTGTATTGTATATGTAATGGGATTATATCATGGATGTAATGATTGATGCATATAGATAGGCAGATGAAATGAATTTTAGTCAAATATTTATTTAGAGACCACTAATGGGACAGGCAAAGTTGGTCTCTTAATACAGGTGCATTTTCAATATAAAAAGCACAATACACTTGGGACTCAAATGGTGTATAGTCTAAGAGCAGGTGGTATTTTAATAGAGGCGGTGTTCACATTCAAATGCTTTATAATTATGATAGCAACTGATATCAATGGATGTTGGTTGATATGATCTTTTTTATTTCGCTTTATATTTGTTTTCCCCAACCACATTGATTACACGAAAACTATAAGAGCTATCAGGTCAAACCTTAGAATAGCTTCCCTTTTACCTAAAAAGTGGGCATTTTTATATTCTGACATTAAAAACTGAATTTCAAGTTTACCATATCTAAAATCTTTGAAAATAATCCTTCGGTCACAATTTTCAGGATGCACAACTCATTTTACAAAATTCGGTTAGTTTGGCCTTCATTGTTTAGACATACAAGTAAATTGTGTGAACCATATTTGAAAATAAGAATCTTTAAAGATAGAAACTTGAAACATGGGATATAATGATCTTTGTGTCTTATTTGAATATATTTGCACATGACCAGGACATGTTTAAAAGTGGTAATAACCGTCGGTTTATGCAACGTATTTGTGGCAAATGTTAAACAGCATATGAAAGTTAGAATACTAGTCGACCTTAAAAACGAAGGTCAATATTAGATAGCTGTGATTTGATTGAAAAGCGTTAAAAATCAGAAAATGTTTAAGTGTGCTGTTGCTATCGTAGTGCTTTACCATATAACTATTTGACCGGATAATAATCACCTTGTACAACTAAATGTAGTTCAAGGTGATGGGACATTAATGGGTTCTATCTGGTCAGATCAGGGTCAGCTCTCTAGAATTGTAAACAAGTTACAATAATGAATGATTGCTGGGATCCATCAAACCACTATTAAATCCAAGTTCTTTAATATTACAAATCATGTACATTTAAACTTTATTTCAGCGTGATTTTGCATATATTGTTTTCTTTCAAAACTATGGAATCTTTAATTAAATAACTGTTGAGGGAAAAATTATATCATTTTATGTTGATAGTAATGAGAGAAAAAAAGAGTTTTGTTTTGTCTATAAGATTCAAACACGTACTACCATATTTCAAAACTATTTTAGAACAGGGTCTGACGCTCTGGTTTACCAATTGCACCACTGAGTTAATTTATGATTTCCAGTAAAATAATTTTTTTAAGGAACATGTCAACAAAATACAACATTTATTTCTCTGTACACCTATTGGGAGCAACTGTTGATTATAAGTCTATGCAAAACATTTGACCTTTGGGTGGGGCCAGATTTGACCCCAGGGTCATCATTTGAACAAACTGGATAGAAGACCATAAGCTGATGCTACATGTAATATATATGAGAGCTATGTGCCTTGTGGTTTCAGAAAAAAAACTGTTTTACCGGTAAGTTGTTAAAAAAAACTGTTTTAAGTTGTTCCCTATATAAGTTGTTGACCCTGAGAACTTCATTTGTACAATTTATATAGTCATTAATAAAGAAAAACTGTCAAAATATGTTCAGTGGTTCTTGAAAATATGCTGTTTTGACCATATACGGTAATGGCGGCCATCTTGGTTGTCACATTGACCTAATTGGTATAACATTGACAGCATTGACCTCAGGATCATCGATGTGAAGTTTGGTTAAAATCAGTCAAGCGGTTTATGCGGTTTATGAAGAAGAAGAAGAAGAAGAAGAAGAAGAAAAATAAATTGTATTGACTTAAACTATTACATAGTTTTTCATCATATAAACATACATTTTACAAATATAATTTGACCACAATAACAAGATTAGTACAGGTTCATTAATTTATGAATTAATATGAGAAAAAAAAGAAGTAAAAAAGGAGATATATCATGGAGAAAAATATATATATAGGAATCAAAATCTAATATCTAATACGGTACAATAGAACAATTGTATTATAGTGAGGATGAACGAGATTATAAGTTATTTATCATGCTACGTCTTAAAGAGAAAGCTTCTGAGATGTATTTGCTAAAATTGATAAAATCTTTTTTGTTTGTTGACTGAAGGAGAGCAATGAATTTAAACATACTAGGCCTTTGGCTATAATATCGTTTTATATATTTACTTCTGATTGTATTATAAACAGGACATATTAACGCAAAATGGAACTCGTCCTCTATAACAAATTGTGATAGAAGGAGTAATCAGCAGCAGTTTGCATTGTTTTCAATGGATGATAAGTTTAATGCTATGTTTAACGAGCTCCAAATGATCAGGGAAGGACAATCGGAGTCAAACCGAGGTATGTTGACATTTCAAAAGTGTATTCAGAATACGTGTACAAAAGTTGAGCAAGTTGTAGACGTCACGAACAGAAATATAGATCTTTTACAAACACTGGGATTTGTTCTACTAGGGAACAAATACTAATTATTTCAGGGGGTGGAAATCAGCGATTATTATGAACGTGTAATTCTAACGCATTACCTCTTTTGCAGTGACCGCTATTTTTGTAAGTATCGATCTGTTTTTGTGTTCTGAAAATCGGTATTTAATTGTTATCTCCAAACTACTTGTTGATAATATGCATCAAATATAAATGCTCAATGCTTGTTACATGTCGGTATACCCTGCTTATGTTCGCAATGGCCGTATTGTGCTACGATGTTGACAGATTAGGAATTCTCAATCGGACAATGCAAAAGGAACGACAACTCTGGTTATTGATTGGAATTTGGAGTCGTGCAGGTTTGCCAAGGCTGTGAACTTATTTAGACATATCAAATTATACGTATATGTAACATTATGTTTAAAAATAATATCCGACAGGTATTTAAGTGTATATAATAACACAGTTTCGAAACGAAAGTGTTTATTTCGATTATTCTGTCATAGCCTAACAGAAGTATGCCACTGTATGTGCAATTGCTTTTAAATGAAAGTTGGTTCCAGCTATTATTTTGTCATTTCTGTATCGAACACAAGTCGACAATATTACAATGTTGTATTAAAGGAAAGTGTGGATGTCAATGGTTGGGTCATAGCCTAACATAATTCTTTCCAAGTTAGCTGTACATTTTTACAATTGGAAATCACGGTATTTAAATGCTATCTCGAAACCAATTGTTAATACGCATCAAGTGTTAATGAATGTGTGTGTCGATGGGCACATCGATTTCTTTTACATCATTCATCCAGGATGTTTTGGTCTTATCGTATATGCACATTTAATTTAGATGACTAATATAATAATAAGAATAAAAAGTAAATAAAATAACGTTGTATATGCATTTGTAAACTAATAAATGTGTTTGTTTTATCGTTGATAAAGCGGCCGGGACATGCTGGATGGTGGATGACCTTGCCAAGGCGGCGATATAACTTGGCTTCAGTCCTAGAAAAATATTATAGTAACACTTATCTTTAAATAATGTACGAGAGGTAGGTGTAATATTTGAGTAAGAACTTGAGGTGTTTATTTCCATTTGTCTGAAATAGCCTAACATAAGTATGGCATTATATAGGGTGGCATTGCAAGCGCAAGGCTATCGCGTCAGAATATTGCAATGTGTTGATGTCGATTTCTGGGACATAGCCTAACATTATTCTAAAAAACAAAAACTACATATATAATGTTCTGTTATTGCATATTAAATTTAGTCAATTTATTGAAATCACAACAGTATTAAGGATTCATAGGCGGGTATTATTTAAAAAAATATATAAAAATAACTATATCTGTATATATATATATATTAATCTATATATATAATCAATAAACAATAAAAAAATAAAATAAAAATAATGAAAAATAAAACAAAATATATAAACCTTATTCTGTCTTACTGGAGTGGCATCATTAAACCATTTGCCACTGTCTTCAGATCATGCCAAAAAAAAAAAAAAAAAAAAAAAAAGTATCGAAAAGTCCGTATGCTCGGGGGGAGAGGGACAAGAGAAATGCAAGATATAGTGGATCTGAAGATAATGGTTCTAAAGGCACTCTAGCACTTTTGACCAAGTAACATTGGTCCCGTGGCATTACTGGGAACAATGGACATTAAATCTGCATTTAAACGGTTGCAAATCAATTTTCATAGCTTTTGAGTTGTTGAGTTATAAGATATTTTATAGTTGTAATCAATATCATAGTGAGCAAATATTCTTTTTATATTGTGCTTTAATTTCTGTATTTGCTTTACCTTCACAGGGCTAAATTTCAGGGTCAAACATGTTTTTGTTTAGATAAATTTGTCAGGTGTTTTCTTTTTAGCAATTTATTTCAGTAAACAGTTTTGCCGAAAATACAGTCTTAAGAGCCCAAGATTTATGTAAAGCCACTCGCTTTACAGCGTTATGTCGTGGTATCTCAAGAGTTTGTGGGAAAATGAGTAATCGTGTGATCATGGGAGGTCAACCAGAATCAGAATGTGCAAGGCGAAGACGCAGACTGCGAGTGTAGTAGCCAACTGGTTTCGCAAATTTGTGGATAAATGAACAGATGTCTCAACGCTAAGGGAACAGGGCTCATTTTTAAACACTTTATTATGGTTTTTAATTCAATTAAAAACTACAGCAACAACAACAGATAACAACAACAAAGAACATACATTCTTTCTATTAACTTTAGAGAAATATGCTTTTTCTACAGTGGGTGTCGGCAACTGGCCTAGAATTAAAGTGAATTGAATTGGGTTTTAAGGCGCACCAACACATGAAAGGTTATATGGCGCCTAACAGGAATGAATTAAAGTGAACCAAATTCTTAGTGTGTGCAAAGTGGTGAGCTTTTTGTTGTCGCAGTTATAACAAACCGGTATAAATTGTCCCTTTTTACACTTGGAGTATGCAAATGCATGAATGTTGGTTAATGAATATACTAACTTTACACCAGGAGTCTGAAATGGCTGAAAACGGTATATACTACCCGTTATGTTATTTTACACCAAGAGTGTGAGAATGTCGATGAGCATGTAATTAATATGTCGCCAGGACTTAGATATCTCCGCCCTAGTGTTTATGTCGAAGTGTATTGACAATAGGTTATAATACAACTGCATGTGCTTATTATTGACAACTGGCGGCGTATTGGTTGCAGGTCTATGCTATTTTTCTTTTGTCAAATTGATAGATATATGTCACAGTCAAATTGATAGATATATGTCACAGTTTGTTTTGCTTATTACAGATAATTTTCTACTTACTGTTGTGTCTGCTGCTGCTATAACAGTATAAATGTCCTAAATTTTTTCGTCTAGCGGTCAGCTTTACACATTTATTCTGTTTGCGTGCAATGATGTTTTCATTCAGTGGCTGTTGTTTTTATACAGAGTGGTGGCTGATGCTGTTTTAATTATAATTAGATCTCTCTGTTATAGGTTATTTTACGCCATACCTTGCACTTCAGTTTGTCACCATCACGATGTTGAAAGGCCAATCAACAATGTTCCTATGTCGAATAACTGGGTATCGAACATGCGGTTGCGAGACGTACCATAGAGACCTTCAGTAGTTGGTATCATATGTTAAGCTCTCCGTTTTACAATTTGCTAGTATAAATGTTAGCCAGGAACAAACATTTAGACCTGGTTTATGAACTAAGTTAATTGCAGACCAGACACGTACTATGAAAGCCAAAGTGAATATGTCACACGGAACTGTATACAATTGGGCTCCTGCCGTTTTTGATCGAAGAGTTTATCGACATTTAGTTTTCTATTGTAAATGTCATCAAAGTAGGCCTCTAACACTATTGTGTTGAATTTGGAAATATATATTGAACTGTTTAATTTCTTGCCAATGAATGTATATAGTGGCATTTCATTGTTCAGGAACAAGGAAGTAGATGATGCTTTGTTGCCTGGTAATTTGTATTTCTATTAAGGATGATAAATAGTGGGGCTGCCCAAGCATTATTTTAACTTGAGGCTTTTAAATTAATCCTAACGAAGCAAAAGTCGAGGTTTTTCATGTTAAATATTGAAATCTTATAAAAGTTTTAAGACAATGCTGTATTGGGATGATGTACAATTATTATCAAGGCAAGCCTTGCTTGTGAATGGTTTACAACAAGAAATCCATTTTTTTATAAGTTAAATTGAAGAAATTATACATTCAACATTTAAGATTGGCTGTGGCTTTGCAATCATATAGATAATTTTTATATTTACCCTATTTGGGTTATATTAGCTCTCCGAAGCTATAAATTATGACGACATTGAAGTATGTCTGTTATACCTCTTTGGAGGATTTTTGGTTGATTTTTAAAGTTTTTTGATTTTGTTTATGTAAATGACATAACACAATCGCTTCATTGGTTGAAGTACGTCTGTCATACCTCTTTGGAGGTTTTTATTATCTAAGCTGTGTTCCGCTTTCCCCATGTCTGGCGGTGCCACGCGGCGAGTGGCATGACACAATCGCTTCATTGGTTGAAGTATATCTGTTATACCTCTTTGGAGGTTTTTTGATTTTGTTTATGTATATGACATGACACAATCGCTTCATTGGTTGAAGTACGTATGTTATACCTCTTTGGAGGTTTTTTGTTTATGTATATGACATGACATAATCGCTTCATTGGTTGAAGTACGTCTGTCATACCTCTTTGGAGGTTTTTTATTATCTATGCTGTGTTCCGCTTTCCCCATGTTTGGCGGTGCCACGCGGCATGTGGCATACACATGCCGAGTGGCATGTGGCGGTATTTCGCGGACACAGCATAGTGTAGTTAAAATATTCTAAGAACTTTGTTATTTTCTATGCAAGAAGTTTTTAATTTTAAGACTTGTCTTTGTGAACATCTGTTCCCAGGGTTTACACTGTACAGTAGTCAGTTACAATTTAAACTTAGTTTGGAGTCTTTGTGAACATCTGTTCCCAGGGTTTACACTGTACAGTGGTCAGTTACAATTTAAATTTAGTTTGGACTATGAACATTGGATTTACCTGAAATGTTCCAATTTGATTAACTACACATTTTATTTTACACTATATATTGTTCACAGTTGAAGCCATGGCCAGCTTATTCCAATAAATATAAACTAGTAACATTTTGTTTTATTTGTAACCCATCTTAAATAATGGGATTTGTTCTACTAGGGAACAAATACTAATTATTTCAGGGGGTGGAAATCAGCGATTATTATGAACGTGTAATTCTAACGCATAACCTCTTTTGCAGTGACCGCTATTTTTGTAAGTATCGATCTGTTTTTGTGTTCTGAAAATCGGTATTTAATTGTTATCTCCAAACTAACCCACCCACCCTCCCCTGTGTTTGTTGTATTTGAATTGTATTTGGTACCAGTGTCTTTGGTTTGTCGTGTATATATTTCAGTGAAAAGCATGAGGAGATGAGATGCCTAGTGGTCTGTCGTCGTCGTCATGGCTCCATCCGAATCTCGTCTGCGGTGGTATACATTGGTGCAATCTTTGGGGATACAGCTACAAGAAGTTTTCAAATACTACTTTTGACGGTGCAAGACTTTGTGGTATCGATGCATGAGGAGATGTGATGAATAGTGGTCCGTCGTCGTCGTCATGGCTTCATCCGGATCTCGTTTGCGGTGGATCACATTGGTGCAATCCTACAAGAAGTTTTCAAATACTACTATTGACTGTGCAAGACGTTGTGGTATCGGAACGTGAAGAACTTTAAAATCGTCTATGAACTTTGTGTCGCGGTATTTCGCGGACACAGCATAGTGTAGTTAAAATATTCTAAGAACTTTGTTATTTTCTATGCAAGAAGTTTTTAATTTTAAGACTTGTCTTTGTGAACATCTGTTCCCAGGGTTTACACTGTACAGTAGTCAGTTACAATTTAAACTTAGTTTGGAGTCTTTGTGAACATCTGTTCCCAGGGTTTGCACTGTACAGTGGTCAGTTACAATTTAAATTTAGTTTGGACTATGAACATTGGATTTACCTGAAATGTTCCAATTTGATTAACTACACATTTTATTTTACACTATATATTGTTCACAGTTGAAGCCATGGCCAGCTTATTCCAATAAATATAAACTAGTAACATTTTGTTTTATTTGTAACCCATCTTAAATAATTGCATATAAATCTATTGATTTGGAAGCTCTATCAAGGAGAAACAACCTAATTTTCTGGGGTTTTGCTGAGAATCGTGATGAGAACTGCCACCTGTTGATTCGCAGTTTGATCAATGATCGGCTTGATCTTGACGGTCAACCCATGTACATTACACGTGCGCATAGGCTCGGGCAGATAAGAATTGGTCACCAGCACCCCCGCAGACCGATTATAGTTAATTTCAGGAACTTTGGGGATGCAGAAAGGATTATGAGTCGAGCATATATGCTGAAGAACACCCCTGTATCCATTGATTACGACTTGCCCAAGGAGATCCAGGATGCCCGAAAGAGACTATGGCCCAAATTCAAATCTGCAAAATCTCAGAATTACAAAACTAAGGTACAGATTGTATACCCAGCTAAGCTACTTGTAAATGGCAGAATTATACATGACGAGTTCCCGAATTGGTTCACAATCATAGGGAAGAACCGGATGGTTGAAAGTCAACAGTGTGTATAACGGTACACAGTTCTCCCAACCAAGCACACATGTATTTGCCCCAGAGCGTTGCGAACCCATTGTATCAGGCGATACACGGGACACAGTAACGGTTGTTCATGAGGATGTGAATGTAAACAATGTTTCTTTGTGCAGTGACGACAGTGTTAGATATGCTAAAGTGGGGTCAAGTGGAAATAGTGTACACAATAACATACCCGTGGTGACCAACCCAGAGATTTCAAGCTATAATCCAACAAATGATTCCGAGGAGACTAGCCAAAAACTCACTTGTACATCCACACAAGATGAATCAACACAACCGTCTTTGTTTCGTCCGTTTGCAAATATAGACTTATCCAACGTGCACATGAATGACAACGAGTCCGGAGATCCACGCATGTCGGGTACCCAGAGAGTAGGTCGTTCACATGTTTCACGTGCTGAAACACGACGAATCCCACGAAAACATTCATCTGCCCCATATAGGCGTGACGGAATCAGTGAATCTTGGAGTCGCGATCGATTTTCTCCACAATCTACAAATAACTGTGCAGGTGAAACTACTGACCATCAGAACTATGACAAATCAGGTACTAATCCGCCAAACTTGTAGGAAGACACTGAGAAGGTGAAGTTGCGTTGTTCACTACTTAATATTCAAGGTTTAGTGACAAAACGAACAAATAAACTCAAAAGTGTTGAAATTTAACAAGTTTTCTCTCGAGTGATATTGTTATGTTTACAGAAACATGGACGGATACATTTTCAGATATTCATGTAGATAATTTTTGTTGCTTTGTTTTGCATAGTTCTGAGAATTTAAAATCCGCCAAGCGAAACTCCGGAGGTATAGTTATTTACGTTCGAAATGATTATGTGAGTGATGACACGTTAGTATTTACTAGTCAAGATGATTTAATTTGGATTAAACTTAATGGTTCTATATTTTCATTAAATAGTGATTTGTATATTTGCCTTACGTATATATTACCTGATGATAGTAGTCGGCAGGCGTTTGTTGAAACAAATATATTTGATAGGATGTTAGATTCCATTGCATTTATTGAAAATAAAAGGTCTAACGATTGCATGCTATTGATTTGCGGAGACATGAATAGCCGTACATCGACAAATTATGATTTTGTTTGTGATGATAATTATGTACACTTGCCAATGTTACCGGATGATTATATTCCAGACAAAGAAATGCCTCGCTTTTCACAGGATAAGGGTCACACAAATAATAACGGTTTACTTTTGTTAGATATGTGTAAGCAAAGTGCTTTGCGCATTGTAAATGGTCGTTTTGGTGAAGATAAGGGAATTGGTCGTTATACTTTTGTAGGGAGTAGAGGTAGTTCTGTTGTTGATTATGTATTGTCATCTCAAGATATATTATCTTATGTTGATTCGTTTAAAGTAAGTGACCCGAATATATTATCTGATCACTGTCTCATTTCATTTTCATTTGTTTTTTCGAAAAAGAGAATTGAGCATGCTACTAATGGCCATGACTATGAACATGTTGATTTTAAATATGTTTGGGATAACGATAAAAAGATGGAATATATTGAAAGTCTTAGTAAAAGCGATGTGTGTGAAAATTTATTACTGTTAAATAATAAGTTAGAGCATTGTGTGAGCAATGTTGATATCGATACCTGTATACAAGATTTTAATGCAATTATTGATGATGTGTCTTCACCTTTGTTTAAACGAAAACTTTATTCGAATAACGACGTTCAAACATCCGGCTTTTGTAACAAAAATGAAAATCCTTGGTATAATGACGAATGTAATGAAAGAAAATTTGATTTTTTGTACATGCTAGATAAGTATAGGGACGATAAAAGCGACGATAACAGAATTAATATGGTAAGGGCTAGATCGACTTACAAATCAACCATAAGAAAGTACAGAACACTGTAGGATAGAGATAAGACTTCTTTATTTGTGAAAGCTAGATATCAAAATGCTAAATTATATTGGCGTATGTTAAAAGACACTGCAGGAATAAAATCACCAAATATACCGCTGTCATCTTTTGAACAATATTTTAAAGCTATAAATGATCCAGAGGATGTATTTTTCACTCCTGACGATGATGTTTTATATTTTAATGAAAGATATGAGCAGAACGAATTTAGTATTATGTTCGATGAATTAAATGTTATCTTTACAGAAGAAGAGGTAATAAAGTCAATTAAACAATTAAAAACAAATCGATCTGCTGGTCCCGACTTACTTATAAATGAATTATTTTTAAACGGACAAGGTATTTTAGCACCGACTTTATGTAAAATGTTTAATATATTGTTAGATAAAGGTTACTTTCCAGATGTTTGGTCAGAGGGATACATTATTCCATTACATAAACAAGGTAGTATACATAGCGTTGATAATTATAGAGGTATTACCTTGTTCAGTTGTTTAGGAAAGTTATTTACTAGAGCATTAAATAATAGATTATCTGAATGGGCGGAAAAGTACAGTGTTTTAATTGAGGCACAGGCGGGATTTAGGTCGGGTATGAGTACTGTCGATAACAATTTTGTTTTACATGGTTTAATTAATCAGGGGGAAAAATTGTATTGTGTATTTATCGATTTTACCAAAGCATTCGATTACGTTGTTAGAGATAACTTGTGGTACAAGTTAACCCAATTTGGAATTAGAGGGAAAATTCTTAACATAATTAAATCGATGTATACAAGTGTTAAATCTAAAGTAAAATTTTGTAATAATCTAAGGGATGAGTTATTTTGCATGTTAGGCGTCAGGCTAGGCGAATGTTTGTCACCTTTTCTTTTTTCCATGTTTCTTAACGAAATTGAAAGTGAATACTTACTTAGTGGACTAGAAGGATTAGATGTCAATATGTTTAAAATGTTTATGCTTTTATATGCGGATGATATAGTTATATTTGCTAATTCACCCGAAGAGTTACAGGAAAGTCTTAATATTTTATCAAACTATTGTAGTAAATGGAAATTAAAAGTTAATTCGACAAAAACAAAAGTAATGATATTTAGAAAAGGGGGAATGTTGTCAAGACATTTAGCATTTTATTACGAAGACAGAGTGATAGAAATTGTCAGTAAGTTTACTTATTTAGGAATGTTTTTTTCTACTGGTGGATCTTTTACAGAAGCTCAAAATACTCTTTCGGGTCAAGCGCAAAAGGCAATTTTTAAAATGAACAAATACTTATACAAATTTACATTTATTTCACCAAAACACAAACTGGACCTTTTTGATAAGTTAATTGCACCAATTCTGAACTATTCATGTGAGATCTGGGGGTTTATACAAGCAAATCCTATTGAACGAGTCCATTTGCAGTTTTGTAAAAGAATTTTAGGGGTTAAAAAGACAACACAAAATGATTTCATATATGGTGAGTTGGGAAGAACATCATTCATTACTAAGATATATCTCATTATTATAAAATATTGGTTAAAAATTTTACAACTGAGGGAACAAAAATATGTTAAAATTGTGTATAATATGATGTTAAGTGACTTGGAATTGTATCCACAAAAAGTTAACTGGGCATCACTTGTTAAACATTTATTAGCTTCACTAGGTTTTTATTATGTATGATCCAACAAGGAGTTGGAAATGAAAAGATATTTATTACCGTTATTAAACAAAGACTTAATGATCATTTTATTCAAAATTGGAATCATAGGTTGCAGAGCTCAAGCAGAGCTGTTTTCTACAACAGTATTGCAATTTTTCAAATTCAGCCATATTTAGAAAATATAAGTGTGCACAAATTTTGTCAATCAATTACAAAACTAAGACAGGGAGTACGTTATATGACGTACTCCCTGACTAAGAGTTTCATCTCATAGATTAAAAATTGAATCTGGCAGATGGGTTAAACCTATTAAAATACCTGTTAACGAGAGAACGTGTGATATTTGTAGAGTGTTAGAAGATGAATTTCATTTTGTATTAGAGTGTGAACGATTTTCGGAGTTAAGGAATCAATATATATCTAAATATTTTTGGAAACGTCCTAACATGAATAAATTTATAGAATTAATTAACTCAACAAATAAAGTTAGAATTCGTAAATTAGGTATATTTATTTATGAAGCTTTCAAATTAAGAAATGAACTGTTATATAGAATATAACTGTATTTTTTCGAACAACGAGTGTGTATATGAATAAATGAAATTGTAAATAATATGTAAATCTCTATGTACAGTTAACACCTTCTCAATTACACATGATTGCATAATGACTTATGAAAGTTATATTGTGATATAATATATACTTACCGTTTTCATATATATATACATGTATATGTACTAATTACTGCACTGCTACCATGTTATACTTTGTATTTGTATCCTCACGGGCTTTATAGCCTATTGGAATTTTGAAATAAAAGTATCTATCTATCATTAGTGTTACATATTTGACATATCCGTTCATGTCTTTCTAACCTTTCACGAGAATACCTCCCTGTCTCGATCCTTAAACTATGAGAGGACAAGCGTAATCTGGTTACCACACTGCGATCGCGCCTGGTATGCAATACATCTAGATAATTATCATATTCAAAATGGTGTTAAACAGATTTGTAAAGAGTTAGCACTCTATTCGTTTCAAGGTCGGTTGACTAGTTTTGGACATAATTATCTATTAGTCGTTGTTTGTATATCGGTACATAAATGTATTGCATTTAATGAGCTTGGGTCAAGCCATGCATACATGAAATCACTACTATTTAGTAATGACTTGACTTTTGACACCTAATTGTGTAATCCCTTTTCACAGTCAGATTGTGCGCTTTCATACACGTGTTTTATAATAACGTTATCAGTATTTACCGCTCTTAGCCAGTATTTAAAGGGAATGTAGCGACACAGCCAAACAAGCGCTTTTATTGAGAGTTCTGAAAAACTTGGAAAAAGGTGAATGAATGAATGAATGAATGAATGGTGTTTTACGGCACGTCGACACATAAATAGGTCATATTGTGCGCAAAAATTTATGAAAATGAAGTATTAATTAAAAATTAATGTAAATATTTAAAGATAAAACTATTAAAAAATAAGGGATGATCAGGTGTAATATAAACTATGTATGTAAATCAACAAATGCCCGTCAACGGGTATATAAACAAGTAAATATATATAAGAACACATTACAATGATTTATATAGTCTGATCTCTTTCAGGAAATCTAAAACAAGACTAAAATCTACAGTATCAAATAACTCTTTCATAGTATAGTGAAAGAATTATCAAAATCGGATGATAAACAAAAAAGATATGACCATTTAAAGGTTGTTCTAAAACGAATATGGGAGCCGCCATTTTTAGAACTATGACGTCATAGTTCCATATTACCATATATGGAATATTGATAAATATCATTTAAAACGAAGAAAATCACTGCAAATGAATGATTTTTTTTACTGGTCATATAAAGCATTACTGCCATTAAGTATTATATATTTTTCATACAGTTGTTGTCATTTTTTCCCTATAAATCAATAAATTTCATATTTATGAATATTCCATATATGGTCATTTAGAACCGTGATGTCATAGCTCTCAAAATGGCCGCTTCCATATCCGTTTCAACAGAAACTTCAAATGATCATATCTTCTTTGTTTGTCATCCGATTTTGATAATTCTTTCACCCTTATTCAAGTATCTCAGAACTCCCAATATTACAGATGTTTGGCGGTGTCGCTACATTCCCTTTAATGATACTAACATGTCTATTTATATATAACGGATAACGGCCCAATTCCCCGTATACCCCTGTGATTTAAACATATTTTATTGCCAATAATGTGTTACATACAGAATATTATCCACATATATACAATAGAAATATTATTATGACAAATGGGTCGGGTAACAAGTTCTACAGACATTAGTTTAAACCCTTCCCAGTTAACATCTTGAAATTGCAAATGCGTATGGCTGAGTGAAATAAATTACAATAATTACAATGGCAAATAATACATTTAGAGAGAGAGTGATGAATAGTGAACACAACATGTGAGAGGTGGAGAGAGAGAGAGAGAGAGAGAGAGAGAGAGAGAGAGAGAGAGAGAGAGAGAGTTTTCCCAAATCTCTAAGTTCCAATCAGTGAGAAAACATTAACGCTTTTGACAGTATATACATGTTACATCAATTGATGTAGCTCTATAACTTGAGATATGTAATAACAACAACAGCAAACACTATAATGGTAAGCTTCGAGTGGCGAAATGTGTCGTAGAATCAGACACCTATGTAAACCTATGTGTTTCTCGTATAAATGTTTGAACTGCTGCGAAGAGGGATTCATTTTCCCTGTCAGTTATCTGTTCACGACCATAAAGGAGTGTGCTTACATTTAACGGGTGTAAATGGCGAGTAGACTGAAACAGATGAAGCCGATAAGCTGAAAATGTGTTACACTGGAGAAGATAGTGTTCAGCATCTTCTACTTCACAGCCGCACTCGCAAGTCGGTGAATCTCGTAAATTGTTAAGGTATAAGTCGTTATTGAGATTGCTACACAAATGATGTAAAACAGCAAATACTCTTTGTCCACTTAAAGGTGAAATAGTGCGTGTTTTTTGAGTATATATTCGGAAATATATGTATATAATATACAATCTGTTCAAATATAACACTTATTAGTTGTCCCGTTTTCTCACAGTAGCCAATTTTATCTCATAGCGCACACGCTTCGAGTTTCGCCCTGGTAAGTGTCACGTGATCCTGTGACGTCATTGGTACCAAACGATTAGCGGTGTCGCATTGAGTTGTATAGTTTTGTCTATGTAGGATTACGTTTTATGGTACTTGTTAAAAATGCCGTTTGCTGTTGCTGGGTGAAAAAGTTTGCATAAAGAAGGACAAGATAATAACTTAAGTTTCTTTCGTTTCCCTAATCGAGATAATGATATATAAAGATTTGAAGTGTGGGTAGACCGTTACCGAAGAAAATCGCCCGACTCGTCGAGAAAGTGGTAACCTACGAAAGACGCGCGAGTTTGTAGCAAAACATTTTGTGTTGACTTCGTGGGAAGTCCATCCTTTGGTTTCATTATCTTTGAATTTGGAGAACAAAAGGCCATGCATATTAAAATCATCAGCGGTACCAACGATATTTGACTATAAAAATGAGAAGTGCAAAACCCCGCCGTCTCCAAGCAAGTTGTATTCGCCTATTCGACGGCGTTGAGGCGGAAATTCATACATGAAGTAAGATTGAAATTTATGTTCAATTATCTTAGCACCTCATCGGTTATACGTATGATAAATTGAAGAAAGGTGTATTGTCTTAGATCTTTATAGTCACCGTGAATGTTTAGCTGTTGAATTAAAAGCATGCGTCTTTTCGTGAATCAATGAAGAGTTGACGGCACTAATAATATGTAGCCGTCTTTTTTTTTTAATATTGCTTAGAACGTTCAGCATATAAATTTAAATGAATCCGGTGAAATAAACACTGTGTCTTTGTTTCCAAATTTTAATTTTAATCATTTTAAATTATTCACCCTCTTCTGCCAATAGTGTTATAAATATATTTTATCGACATATATAGGTCTATGGATTTGAAAAAAAATAATATGTTCCATGGATATCTATTACAAGGCAGAAAATTAATAATATTTCTAGCTTTTATATTAATTCAGTAATGTTTTATGGCAAAGCAAAAAAAATAACGCCTCTTAGCTCGTGCAATAAGTAAAACAAGTATAATAGAAAATATACTTTATATTATGGTAATTTGATATGTTTGGTCTGTTTTCGATCTGTATATCAGGAGTAAGTATACATGAGTAAGTATACTTACTAACTGTCTATATCGTGCTCATAATACATTTGGCTATATTATTTTTTCTCTCTTTGTGCGCGACAAATTAGAGCTCGCATATCATGTGATATATCCGTCTCGGCAATACGCGTCTGCCCTCGGCGGTATTACACCGCTCAAATAGTTGCAATAAACAGGAAATATATCATAAAACTAGGTTTCCCTAAATGGTGCGTGCTTTTGTGATATACCGACTTATGTACCCTAATTAGGCTGTACTTCAATAGTGCACCGCAATATTTGATTAGTCTGTATTGATATTTGAGGGCAGTGGAGACTAGAGAGCGTGTCATATTGCAAACACCGCTCCTAGAGTGTTTGGTGTTGATGGCGACTTATGGCAAATAATACTATAGAAATAATGGTGCCGAAATTATATGCTGTTTCATTTATTATTGTTTTTATTCATTTTTTTTTTATCAATTATGGATAATATCTAATAAATGTCTACTTATCGGCAAAAAAATCTGACGCTCGTATTAATGTATAGGTATTAGACCAGGTCCATTCATTCGGAATATACTACATTTCGCGGTTATTGTGTATGTACCAAGACATTGCAGTGTTGCGGGTGATTTACTGTCAGATTTCGATGAAAACAATGTTTACGTTGTTTTTTGTTTGTTGTTGCTGTAGGTGTATACATACACTATTTTGTTAGATTAGTGAATAGTGTAATGAACCGCTGAACGTAACGAATGACATGACACGATAGTCTTTACAAGCTCTCCATTTGCACCTGCACCGCGTTCGACTTCATCATCAGTTGATGAATTCGATGTATTTTCGTCTTCAGACACGTATTCTGGCTCAAAATCGTAAGGTTGCACATTGTGTAACCGTCTTATCACGGGCATTTCCTCTGACTCAGTATCATGATCGCTTAAATCTCACATTTTCACACAAGGTATACTGTTTTGCGTTCAGTCCCAATGTAAACAAATAATAGTTGGTTCCCAATGACGTCACTTCCGGTAATTCGCGCAAGAGTTTTTCCCCTTAGATTTTTTTCGATTTTTTTGCAATGCCTGTTCGCCTGTTCGATTTTTTATCTTTAAAAACATACTTTCACTGAACATACATCAATGGCATAGTAAAAATCGTATTTATAATGATATTTGATACTTAAAAACATATCAAAAGCGGATTTGTTGATTTAAGACCAATTTCTGCTTTAAGTAGTAAGGTGGCACTTTTGTACTAGAAAATACAGATGTTAGTAGTCTTCTCTTAAAATTTGCGATACTTTCAGAGTTTCGTATCTCTATTGGCAAGTCATTCCATAGTTTAAGAGAGGAAGGAACAAACGAGTTATTGAATATTTCGGTTCTCCTAGCAATAGTGGCATAGTTATCGTTATTTCTGAGATTGTATGCGCTGAAATCTCCAACTAGCTGTGGGAAAATGTTTGAAATGTAATTTGGAACGGTTCCATTTTTAACATTATAAACCGAAATAAGTTTTTGCATTTTCCTTCTATCAGAAAGTGAAACCCATCCTATTTCGGATATTAAGCGATGTATGGATACTGATCGGATTAGACCCGTCACAATACGAGCTGCCTCATATTGCAACTTTTCCAAGCTATCTTTTTCTAGTAAAGTACATCCATCCCAAGTAATGGAAGCATATTCCAGTATTGGGCGCATATAAGACAAGTATATCTGATTAAGTGTTTTGCGCGCTACTTTGTATTTAAGCATTCTCATTAATCCAAGCACTTTTGACGCAGAAGCAACAATATTTTTAATGTGTTCGTGCCATTTACCGTTATTACTCAGTGTTACTCCTGGATGTTTATGATTATCAACAAAGGTTAGCGGGACATTGTCTAGATATAAAGTTGGAAGACGATCATTATTACTTAAGGAAAAGAACATTGCTTCTGTTTTGGCAGGATTAAATTGCACGAGCCATTGCTTTGACCATTCCGTAATCATGAGCAGGTCATGATTAAGAATTCCTTCCATGTCGTTTATACTATATGTTGAGACTGATAACGAAGTGTCATCAGCAAACAAACGAGTTATACTCAGCATATTTTCGGCAATATCACTTACATATATCAAAGATAAAAGAGGACCCAAGACAGAGCCTTGAGGAACTCCAGCAGTTAGTGTTTTCGATTCGGAGGTTGCATGTCCGACGCGGACTCTTTAAGATCTGTTTGAGAGGTAATCAGATATCCAAGCTAAAATCTTGCCATCGATACCATATTGTTTCAGCTTGAACAAAAGACCTTTATGCCAAACACGATCAAATGCTTTAGATATATCATTAAAAACAATACATGTAAATTGTTTAGCATCGAATGCCTGACATATATGATGGTACATGTCGATAAGTTGATATGTAGTAGAATGACCAGGGAGAAAACCTGATTGATTACTAAAGATAAGATCAAACATAAGTAAAAAATGATTCACATGTTTAAATACTATTCTTTCCATTACTTTACCAACACAACTTAATAACGCTATAGGTCTATAATTTGTAGGGATACTTCCGTCTGACTTTTTGAAAAGTGCCATGACCATAGCACATTTCCATAAGTCGGGGAAAACGCACTCGTTTAATGATCTGTTAAAAAGAATATGTAGAGGTTTTGAAATTGTATTTGCAGTTTCCTTTAACATCCTATGGCTTATTTCATCCTCCCCACATGCTTTATTTACATTTAAAATCTTGATAATGTCAACTATTTCGGATTCTTCTATATAAATATTTTCTAATTTATTATTGGATTTTGAATGAAAAATAGGTAATTCAACATTAGAATCATCAACTGATGATATTGAAACAAAGTAATCATTCAAACATTTCGCTTTTTCTTGGTCAGTTATTGAGTATGATGTTTTGCCATTTGGTAAGTCTGTTTTTAAAGGTGGGATAGTTTCCGAGTTTTTGTTTAACTTGATGAAATATTTTAAAAAGTTTCCAATACTGACGTCTGTCGTTGTGTGTTCAACATTACTAAAGAAACATTCTTTAGCGTGGCTTTTTAGATTATTAACTTTGTTCGTAGCCTTTTGTACGCAGCTATATCAGCCAGGGATTGAGTACGCGTCACTCTAGCTTTCTGACGGTCACGCTGTCTTGACACACGTCTTATTTCGGAATCATACCACGGTTTATCATTTGGGCGAATTGTTACATTTTTCGATGGAATTCACACTTTAATCAATTCAAAAAAGGATTTCGTAAAATGTTCACACGCAACACTGAGCGAATCGTTTTGTAAGAAAGACCAGTCTTTTTGTTGAATATTATCTTTGAGTTTTATGAAATCGGCTTTATTATAATTCCAGACCCTTCGGGTATAAGTTGGCCGAACATAGTAACTATACTGAAACATTAAGTATGTACCACGGTGGTCGCTTATATCACGTGGTATGTTTAAAATTCCGGAATCTAACGGTTTTAGAGAATCGGAGATAACAATGGGGTCTATCAACGTAGAAGAAAGATCTGTTACTCGAGTTGGTTCTGTTATAATGTTTGTCATATTATTAAGATGCATTATGTCCTTTAAAAAATGGTTATCAGTGTTTAGTTGGTTCTCGTTGATATCACCTAAAATGATGTTATTCGATAATTCGTATGCCTTTTCTAAGCTTATGTTTAAGTTATCCCAAAAAATATTACTCGAATTTGGTTTTCGATAAACCGTACATATTAAAAAATGTTCGGTTTTATCTTTAATTTCAATCCAGAGTGAGCATGGTAGTAAAAATTCTAGCTCTAATACACGTCTTGAAATAATGTTATTTGCAGTATACATTAGTAGTCCGCTAGAAAATGCAGATGTATCTTTTCGGAAAATGTTATTATAACTTTCTATGCATATGACATCATTGGGAACGTTTTCCGATAAGTGGGTCTCTGTAAAACACAAGATATCATAATCTAATAAATGGTCCTTAATATATTCCATTTTGTTGCGTATGCTACGAATATTTAAGTGAAATATGGAAAGGCTATGTTTTTCGATCGCATTTTCAGGACCTGGGTTCATTTCAACGTCGCCCGACATAATAACTAATAATACCATAACAAAAGAAAATTCCAGGTTTGAGAGCGCTTTAGAACCGCCTGCAATAATGGCTATTATACATCGAAATAACTTCAATATACCTTTAAGTAAGCAACTTATAAAACTGAATGGTTTACCCCTGCATTACTTGTCGATAATTTTACACCAAGAACTTGTTTACCATACTTTCAGTGAATTCTTTCAATTTCCTTGGATTTAGTAAAACCCCACCCTTGACTGCCGTAATTAAGAATAGAACCTACAAAAGCATCAAACAATTGTAAAGCTGTTTTCGGTTTTAACTCATATTTCTTTATATTTATTGATAGAAGGTTCATAGCTTTAAGCGCTTTACCACATAATGTTTGTTGGTTAAGCGTAAACGACCCTGTATAGTTAAACACAACTCCTAAATAGTTAAAGTCGTCGACCACTTCGAGAATGGTACCGTTATAAGACCAATTTTCAGTAGCTCTGGTTGTTACTCTGTTACGAAAAATCACCACCTTAGTCTTATCTGTATTTACCTCTAGGCTCCATGTTTCACAATAGTTATATAAGTTATTTAAACTACTTTGCAGGTCTTCTATACCTGTGCCTATTAAAATCATGTCATCGGCAAAAAGCAGAATGATAAGAGATATATCATTAAATGAAGGTCCGCCTTTAATACTTGTATACAAATATAACTCTAGGTCTTCTAGAAAAAGCGCAAACATTATCGGCGAGATTATCTCCCCTTGCTTTAATCCGACTGATATATCAAAAAAATCAGAAAATGATCCACAGTGCTTAATACAACTTTTAACAATATCATACATCGATCGAATTATTCTAAGCATTTTCCCATTAATACCTAATTTGTACAATTTTAACCAGAGTGCATTTCTATTAATAGAGTCAAAAGCCTTTTTAAGGTCTACGAATGCACAATAAAGCCTACCTTTAGCATTTAATATTTTTTCAATGATATTATGTAATATAAACACAGCATCTGTCGTAGATTTACCTTTTCTAAATCCAAACTGAGCATCGGATATTTTATTATTATGGTCACACCATTTATCGATACGTTTATTTAAGATGCTTGAAAACAGTTTGCCCATACTACTGACCAAGGTTATGCCTCTGTAATTATTTGCGATATTTTTATTTCCCTTTTTATGTAATGCTGTCATATATCCTTTCGTCCACTCTTCTGGAAAAACTCCAGAATCAAAAATCGCATTGAAAATATCAGTTATATGCCCCGCCAATATATCACAGGTTGATATCAAAACAGTTGATATATTTAAGCAGTTCTTTAGCAGTTCAGTAGCAGTTCACTAGCCATCTGAAGCTATATAGCAGTTCCTTAAGATTAACAGTTCTTTAACAGTTTTATAGCAGTTTCTTAGCAGTTCTTTAGCAGTTCCTAAGCAGTTATTTTGCTAAATTATGTAAATGTACTGCTTAAATTTAATGAATATGCATTAGAACTGCCAGAGAACTGCTAGAGAACTGCTATGCAAGCTCTATATTAGGTCATAACACACCCAACAGCAGAAAGAAAACTGCTTAAGTTTTATGAATATTCATTAGAACTGCTAAAGAACTGCTAGAGAACTGCTAACCGTGCTCCATGTAAGGTCAATGACACACCCACGAGAAAACTGCTTCAATAAGAGAGTTCACGTAACTATTCTTTGGTTTTCTAATAGACTGCAGGTAAGCTAAGTAAAAAATGCCAAATGGGACAGATCTACCAGACCCAATTTGTTTACTGACATATTAAAGACAAAATATGTTGAACAAACTGTATAGAACATAAAAATTAAGTAAAACGTTTAATTATTATGTACATTAACAGGTTTCGACAGCATAATAATTAAGACAATTAAGTTTCGAGACAGAATAATAATATAAATACATGAGAACTGTTTACACATGTCAAATAATGATCCTTTAGAATATTCAAAAAACGCTTGCTTGTAATTCAACTATCATATAAAGCAAAAATGCCAATTTCTCACAAAAACATACTTTATATAATGTTTTATCTCTATATCTAAACAATTATTCAAAGTAGCTGATACATGCGACTGCCAGATAATAATAAACAAAATCAACTACATGTCAGTACTAGTTTCATACAATTAACTTACATTTACTGTTTGATACTTTTTCATATATTGCATATAGCTAGGTTTCGCGAAAACAGGTGACAATACAGATTTCTTTGCAAATTACTCTTTATACTGACTATGTATAGAATTGTTCTCGTCCAAATACAAGTATTAAATGCACAAGATGTTTTCATGCAATAAGGCATTCAAGTATAATAGCAAAAACACTTACTTTTTAATGATTAAATATTTAGGAGCCATTTTCCCTCCAATATTTTGGGGAAAAAAAAGAAGACAGTGTCTGTGGTTTTTACACTCTGGTCAGAATCACATTGGTGTCAATAGATAAATAATAACGTCATGCAAGATAATACTGCTAGAGAACTTGTAAGGAACTGCTTAGAAACTGCTTAGTTGCATGGATGTATGAGAACTGCCAAGGAAGATATATGTCAGTTTTCCTAGCAGTTTCTTAACAGTTTCTGCAACTTATTAGCAGTATTTGAAAACTGCAAGACCAGGACTGATAAGGACTGCTAAGAAACTGCCATACAATCAAGAAACTGCTAAGCAACTGCTACAAAACTGCTTAAATAGGCAGTTCACTTTGACTTGGGAACTGGCGACATGTTAATTATTTGGTGTTTATAAGCTAAGTTACGGACATCGTCTCTTTCAATACCGAGCATAGACTGCTCCACAGCGTTCTATACTGAACAACAAATTATATAAGCTAAAATCTGATTGGCTAATCGCAAGGTCAATCTGACGTGACCTCCAATGGAGAGTTCTTAGATCCTTGTAATGTAGAGTATCGTAGCGCGATAAAGAGTCGGATTTTAATGAGATTGTGGTAAATAAGGAGTCAGTTTCAGGCTCATTCATTACATTTTGACCAATAGCAAATACCAAGACTTGTCAGTTTCACGTTTTATTCTCATTCAATGTTACAAAATGCTTTTATATTCATATCAGTAATTTTGTCATTGCCAAGTGCATGTTTCCAAATATTTGAGCCAAAGCACAAGCAGAAACTACAATCATCACTTAATTTAATGCGCTGAAATTTAACTGGGATTTACCAATGCGCTGTAATTTAACTGGGATTTTTCATGTATTTTATAAACTTGGGTTTACAAAAAACTTTGTTTTTGGCCTTTTTTTTTTATCAGATCCAATGATGACCACGTAATCTTTATTATACTACTGTATATTAAATTATAAGGAGATATACAACTTGAATAAAATCACAAGAAGTAATTTTTATTATTTTTATAAGCAAATTGAAATTATTTAAATTTAATTGAATTGGAGTTTTATGGCATTCCAACTCAAAAAAAGGTTATATGGCGCCAACAAGAATGAACATTCCAGACTCCCTCTCCATTTACATCTAGATAAACATCTGTGTATATATATATATATAAAGGCGATCAATGAAAATGCAGCTTTAGATTAAAATGGGTATTACATTTTATTGCTAAGTAGTTCATTTAAAATAATAAGTGCATGTTGAAGGATATTAATTATGAATTGCAAAAACTGACTTTCTCAAAATTCCTGGTAAATTAAAGACACAAGGTAGAAAACAAAGTCACACATTTTAATAATAATTTCATAGGAACGGTAAAACGGTTGGACATAACCCGGTATTAAAATGTGTGACTTTTGTTTTGCCCATGTGATTTTGAGACTTCAAGATTTCAATATTATTTTTTTTTAATGTTCCCCTTTAAAATTGATGCTAGGCTGTAAACTGTAACTCCTAATATATAGCACTGATGAGTTCATTTTCTTTAGGAAGTATGGGATTGGAAGCATTTAAACGGGGTATACGGTTAATCGTCAACATTTTAGAGTTGCAGCTACATGTACATGTCCAGTCTTTGAATTAATCTATGTCACTAGCCCGAATTTTTATATACTCAATGAAAACCCATACATTTTTCTTTAGCCCGACTACTTAAATTAAAATTCAGTAGCCCGAATGACAGTTTACTAGCCCCGGGCTTTGGGCTAGTGGGTCAAGTCGAAGACTGACATGTAAGTAGTGGGGCGTCCTTGGTCGAGTGGGTAGTTTCTTGACTTGAAATCATTTGCCCCTCACTGCTGTGGGTTCGATCCCTCATGGGCCTAGGAATCTTTATGTGAGGAAGATATCCAGCCGGCTTGCGGAACATCATTGGTTCTACTCCGGTGCATGTAACTGGAGGGGCACCTTTGGTCTTCCTCCACCAATGAAAGCTGGAAAAGTCGCCATATGACCAAAGCTGTTAAACTCCAGTTCAATTAATGTATTAAATTGGAAGCCTAAAAACTAGGGGGTTAGGTACAGGCACACACACACACTATTGCAGAATAAGAATAATTGTATAAATTAAATATTTCTTTCATCTCTTTCAGAGACAAAGGCATTATCGTGTGATTGCTGTTCTGTCTGGACTTGTCAAGTTATTAGAGAAGACATAGATGATAGGGACTAGCCTCAACGCAGATTTACTTCTGAAGCATGCAGGCGGAACCGGTCCAGGAATCAAACACTTAATAAAATAACACTGCCTGAGGCTGTAAGCACTTCAGCAGAGTTAAAGTTTTTATTTAAAAAAGGAACCAAGCATAAAAGAAGTCTAATAGCATTCAAAGTGTTCAAACATACGGTTCAAAGTTGACCAGCCAAATAAGCAAGAAAGTCAAACAAAAAAGTCTCTGTTCTGAAATGGCTGAGACAAATATTGGAGTTATTATATAATATGTATGGTCTAAATTTTAATCGGCATGTACGCTCATATATGCATTCACATGCCAGCTACTTATAATTCAGATATTATTATGGGGAACTGGAACCCTGGAAATAACGGCGACTTGAACATTCGCTTTGAAGTGCGGTGAAGGCAAAGTCAGTTGATAAAGAATGACTACTTTGCTCAAATCACCCAGTAAATTGAGGCCTGAATTGGAAGGAGATTCTTCACATAGAAACCATAATGGATTAGTTAAAAACTGCAATATAACAAAGAAAAAGTGATTGAAATTCACTGTTCTATATGTAGAGTATTAGAGTGATGAGGATCCTGAGTTCTGCTGCAGCAATGAAAATGGATGCTTAATTCTGAAACGAAACCATTCTTACAATAATCGGGCAATTTTACGGATTGGACTTTATGGACCATGTTATTACCAAGTTTATTAACTATGGTAACTTTGGAGCCATTTTTTTTTTTTTACGAATAAGTCGATTCAAAGTATTCAAGAGGAAAAACACACCTCCGTCGGAGTGAAAGAATTCAAACCGACCAATTAACTTCCATCTGTTGCATTCATGCTGTTTACTTGTGACTGACTATTTTGAACCAAATTTGTGTATAGTTATATTTCATAAATTCTATAAATAAATTGTAGGAAAATTGGTAATTCGGGCTTGCATCATGGTAAGATTTTTTTGTCAGCATCACTCTAGCACTTCCATTAGTATCTCAACCAAACTTGGTCAGTTTTAATATAAATGAAAGTTTAGTCACGTTTTAAAACCACCTTTGTGATCTCTAGGAGTGAGATTTGGCCTTTTAACATGTTTAATATGATTTAGGAGACAACATATTACGGATATGTTTTTCTGTTTTATTTAGTTGTATTTTATAAATCTTACATGTACATGATGTAAGTTAAAAGGACACACTGCAATCTTGGTGCTTTTTAACACTCCCCAAGTTCATGATGCGACGATGTCGTTTGTTGACTTTTTCTTCGAAAAAGAAAGCTATAATTGTCATCACTTTGTCTTGATCGTCGTCTGCGTCGGTTAAAGTTTTGTATGTAAGCTTATATCTCCGAAGCAACTTTACATAAAGGATTGAAACTTTATACATGTATTTGATGTCGTTCGACGACATCATAGAGACAGGTTCTCTAACTCATGCTTTTATTTTAATGTTATGGCCCCTTTTATCAGTTTATACTTAGTCTTGGACAATTTGGTTAAAGTTTTGTATGTAAGCTTTTATCTCGAAAACTATTTTACATAACTTTTTGAAACACATACTCTTTATTCGGCATCATTAGACAACATCATAGAGAGGATCTAGACCTCTTGCTTTTATTTTAACAAAAGTATGGCCCCTTTTATACTTACATGTACACACAATTGGTAAAAGTTTTGTTTATTCATAATTTTGATAGAGCATCATCAATAAAACTGACCAATCAGTGACCAGAAATAGGTAGGTGATAAACTCACTTACTCGGTATTTATCCTTGATGTTCAACCAAGTTTACTGTTAAAATTAAGGTATCTACAATGTGATTCTTTTAAAACCCTGCATATTCCATGCACATTCATGCAAACTGATTCAACATACATATCTTTCAAAATCAAAATCTTGAAAACTATCATCTTTTTACTTGGTCAAATATTTGTATTTTACTATAGAACCTAAGGATAAAAACCGAGTAACACAAATTGTATCACCTACTGAAAATAAGATAAAATCTCAACATCTCTGGAATGAAAAATTATGAATAAGCTTGTCAACTTAGTCTTTTAAATTAAATGTTTTCATTATATCCTAAAATCCCCTGAAAAAATTCAATGACACCACATTTTCATTTGAAGAACTCAGATACAAGTGCCATAATTCTGTTCGGCAATTATGTAGAATTATGCCTTTCAACTGATTTTCCCAATAAATAGACAAGGCCTTGAACGTTGAGTGTCTGCACAGACGGGCGGTGCTTCTAGTTCTACATGTATGTAACTTTTATATTTGCAAATCAAAATGGGAATAGTTAAAAGGAAATTGTTTTTGCATTCTTGTAATGTATATTATTATTATTGATTATTTTTATCATTTAATAACATATTTAAAGCTAAGCAGTCTGAGCTAAGGTAGATTAATAAGAAATTGAACTCCACGTTGTATTTAATGATATGAAAGCAGATTTAAAGTCCATAAGTAAAGCATAATATATTGAACATAAATTCATATTATATTAAAGTAAAAAAAAAATTATCTTAAAGGAACATAGTGCAATCATTAACTATTTTTCGTTATTCAGTGGATTGTTGGAAATGTGGGTTTTGTGTCATTTAGTTTATGAGACTATTTTTAAAAAAAAATAATAAGGCTTTTGATAGCGACAGCCCAGTCTCACCAAAAAACTTCTGTCCATCGGACATGGCGGAAAATACCCCTTAGTCGGCCCAAGTGTCAGGCCATTTGTATAATCTAAAAACATAAAATAAATAACGTTTTACTGCTTGTAATTTAAAGCCGTATTTATGGCAGGTTCCCGGATTCCTATGTATCCTTCCCCTCTCTCTGGGGCGGCTCTAAATACCCTATACTGTGTTGATGAGCCGTTAAACATCATTCAGTTCAAGCCGTATTTGTTGATAAGTGTTCTCCCTTGATTAAAATTGGTCAATTTGAATTTACACATTTTTTTGGACGATTTAAATACACAATTTGAACCAAACGCATTTCAGCTTTCATACTGACATGAGAGGTCACACGAATTTGTCGCATTGAACTGAAGAAGAAAGATCACTTTCCATATTAAGTTTGAACATTTGATTTCCTTTTCATATTCTTATTTTTCTATGAATTATTGCACATGTATAATATTTTTCTGCCTTTAGTTCATTAATAACAAGTCAGTCTATATGCCATCAGAACACTTTCCTGTAAAATTAAAAGAGAACGAACGTTTATTCGTAAATGCAAGCTGCTAAATAACACTGAATGCACGCCTATTTTTGGATGGTTTATTTTGTGGGACCCAGTATGGTTTTTGATGTGCTTTAAATTGCGGCGCGATCCTAAAAAACAAAATGTACATAAAATAGCAAAGTAAATCAACCTTTTTTTAAGGATGGCCTTGTCTGTGTTCAATTGACCAAGCATTTTATGGCGTTTTATCTTGACTTTTAACCGAATGTGACGATTATGTCATGTGGACTTGAAAATGTTTTCGCGGCGTAGACTGGCAGACCGCCCCATTACTCCTGGGTAGAACCAGTACTGTATACCTCCTGCCATTTAGAACCAGTACTGTATACCTCCTGTCATTTGTAAGAAATATTGTTATGCAATAAAATCTCCACTTTAAAGCTGTAGCATGCTCAGTAATAAATCAAGAATATTAATTTAATATGAGGAAACTGGACTATATAAATATTTTTATTCTTTAAGAATACAACCACTGCAATCTCACAAACACAGTGTCACACGCAGCGGAGTAGGACTCGTGACACCGCGTATGGAAATGTGGCTCCATCGCAAATGGAGTGTCTACTATAGCTATAGAATTTGCAGCAACTCTGCAGTTAAGAAGGTTCTAGGCCCATTCTCCATATTTTATCTTGATGTAAATGGAGGATGAGCCTGGCATCTTCATTCCTGTTAGGCATCATAACCTTAAAGGTTTTAACGTGTTGGTGCGCCTTAAAACCCAATTCAATTCAATTAATATTAGTGTTTCAAATACTGGACTAGATTAGTAAATCTCAAAAAAATATTTAAAACCATGATTTTCATATATATTCCAAAAGTAGACGACACATACCACTGCATGTACATGTTTAAAAATCAAGATTGCCGTTTGTCCCTTTATGATACATGCTGTTTCAGAAAAATAATATAGTAAAACATGTAGCTTAAATGGATACACATAAAATCATGTTCAGTGGATTATTTGTTTGTAGTTCTTTTTAATTACTAGTATATACGTGTATATATTTATTATTGTGAAAATGAGTTGTAATGGCATGTTCAGTCAGTATCGAATCATCCAACCTGTTGCCCAGGATCCCCGTGATATTGACACGTCTGTTTATGGGGGCCGTATAGGTTTCACTTTGTTGTGTCGTTCAATATTTTCACACTTGCATTTTATAAAAGATTGTTTCTCAGACACTGCATTGCACAATTCAATGAACTTTAACATGTTTTCTGCAACTCAATATGACTTAGTTGTGCCCCCACTAATTGTGTTGTATATGAATATATATATCATGTACATGTATAAGCAGATACACATGGTATTGGAATGAAACTTGCACATACATTTTGTATCAATATAACCTATTTTTGGCAACCTTTTTACACTTGCAAACTGTGTGAAAATGTATTTTTGAACTGATACTCGACACAACGCAGAATGGCATGAAACTTCATACAGTACAGCTCACGCGGACCCCACACTTTCCTCTTCCCGCCAAGTGAGGATTTTACAAATCGCGTACTTAAAGTTACACTGAGTTTTGATGATAAAACTACTCGGAGTGGGAGTACGTGAAAAGCTCTCGGCGTACTTAAGCCACGATATTTGCGCAGACAAAATCGGGGGTTTGCCGAGTCGAAACTGCACAGGTAAAAGGGTGCAACTTTTTCTAATTGCAGTCAATAACTAAATAACATAGATAATGTTATACAAATAAATTAATTTCATTGATCCCAATACTTAACTAAATGGCCTTCTCAATCATAAAGGTATGAACGCTCTTATGTGTGATGTTTTTTAACCATCTGATCAGGACGATGTCTTACTTCTAGTCGTGAGCTTTATAGTGCTGTAACACTGGAACTCCATACCGTAGAAAATTACATGAAGCCCCATCTAGTCACATTATACCAAAACTGGGCTGACCAGTCCTAGCAATTCTCTCTCCCACCGCTGCGGGTTCGAATCCCACTGGGAACTCGACTTATAAGTGAGGAAGTGTCGATTCTTACTGATGGCGGGAGGTGTACAGTACTGGTTCCACCCAGGAAAAGTGGGTGGTCTGCCTCCACCACAAAAAAAAATCGACCGTCATAACCTTACGTGTTGAAAATGACCAAAAACACCATACAAACAAAAAACAACAACTGGAAATTCTCTTTATATGCAGAGCATTTGAAGCAAAGGAGCTACTATCATTTTTATAAAGTATTCAGTATTACCAGGCCTTGATTGAACGCACGACATCTGGTGTGCACACCTGTTGCTGCTGTCAATCTAGAATCGACAGACTTCTAGCTTGTCTTTTAAAAAAGGATTCACATTTAAACGGCACTGCAGTGAATCGAATCAAACCCCAAATTTGAAATATTTTTTCCTAGTCCACTATTGTGCCCATCTTGTGGATTTCTTACTATAAACATTTGAATTAAATGCACCATAATTGGTGGTCCATCAGGGCTGAGTGGACAGCATTGTGGATCAAGTATCTATGGACATAGCCTAATAAATTGGCTCCTATGCGTTTAATTTTTTAATATTCTGACGTTCTATGTAACTGCATATATGTTGATGCTCGCCAATACGAAAAATTTCAAAAGAGCATAAAACGTGTATTTTAACAAACTACTATGGACAAGTCTTTGAACAAATCCCTATCGTAGTTCGATGATAGTCTCATTTATTTGACGTCTTTGGTGCTTTTTTTTTTTTTACATACGGACGTTTATAGATGCACCCTAACGTTAGACGGAGGATGGCACATATCAAAAATCCTCTTGCCGTTCGTAGACGTGTATTTTATGCACTACCAAAGACGTCAAATAAATGAGACTAGTACATGTAACAAAGAAACGAATCCTCGCGCGTTGAAAAACAGTTTATGGCAAAATAATATAACTAGTGAGTTTATAAATAGGCACCAAAAGCGGTGGTAAATATATTTAAATTGTCAAGCAATAATTCTTCCTCAAATATGGCTAAAAAACGCAATAATAAGTACATGTCTATTCGATAAAATACTCGAGCCGGTAAATCGAGACCAACAGGTGCGTGCTCAATCGCAGCATCTCGCTCACTTATCGTCGTGGGACGAGTGACTTCCCTTGAAAGTAGTTCCTCAAATGAGTTGTTTCCCTTAAATTGGCTTAGCTAACGGAATTAACATACGATAACGTGATGTAAGTATTCGTTCAATATATTGTCGCCGGCGGCGGCTTTATTCTTTCGTAGCGACTTAATCGCTGCCTCTACTTCCGGAATAGTTAAAGGCATGTCTCATTCATTAAAAATAGGATAATTATCATCAAAATTATGCAAAGACGTCATTTAATCAAAAGTTAACGGACGGACGTTGATGTCTCTTTAAGCTAGACGATATCTCTTTAAGCTAGAGAGATGTCTCTTTAAACTAAACAGATGTCTCTTTAAGCTAGATAGATGTTTCTTTAAACTCTAGAGATAGGTCTATTTAAGTTAAAGAAATGTCTCTTTAAGCTAGAGAGATGTCTCTGTAAACTAGAAAGATGTCTCTTTAAGCTACAGAGATGTCACTTTAAGCTAGAAAGATGTCTTTTTAAACTAGAGAGATGTCTCTTTAAACTAGAGAGATGTCTCTTTCAACTAGAGTGATTTCTCTTTAAACTAGAGAAATGTCTCTTTAAGCTACAGAGATGTCCATTTAGGCTAGACAGATGTCTCTTTAAACTAGAGAGATGTCTCTTTAACTAGAGAGATGTCGCTTTAAACTAGAGAGATGTCTCTTTAAGCTAGAGTGATTTGTCTTTAAACTAGAGATATGTCTCTTAAACTAGAGAGATGTCTCTTTAAACTAGAGAGATGTCTCTTTAAACTAGAGATATGCCTCTTTAAACTAGAAAGATGTCTCTTTAAGCTAGAGAGATGTCCCTTTAAGCTAGAGAGATGTCCCTTTAAGCTAGAGAGATGTCTCTTTAAACTAGAGAGAGAGGTCTCTTTAAGCTAGACAGATGTCCCTTTAAGCTAGAGAGATGTTCCTTTAAGTTAGAGAGATGTCTTTTTAAACTAGAGGGATGTCTCTTTAAACTAGAGAAATGTCTCTTTGAACTAGAAAGATGTCTCTTTAAGCTAGAGAGATGTCCCTTTAAGCCAGAGAGATGTCTCTTTAAGTTAGAGAAATGTATCTTTAAGCTATAGATGTCTCTTTAAGTTAGAGAGATGTCTCTTTAAGCTAGAGATATGTCTCTTTAAAGAGATTAAGGATTTAAAGGAGCCAAGTTATTAACACCAGATATATCTGTAAGCTAGATTGATAATAAATTAGTGTTTATTCTCAAACAAGATATCGGTAAGAAAGATGTAATAATATTTAATGTAGAACGAAGATATCTTCTTACGTTAAAGGGATATCTCTATAGCTTTAAGAGATATTTCTTTAAAATAGATATATATCTTTCAAACAATTACAGATATCTCTTTAAGCTAGAGAGATAGTTTTCTAGGCAGCAAGATATCTCTGTAAGATAAGGAGACATCTTGTTTTGGAATAAATACTAAGTTGAGAACTTCTACAAATGTTTACTGATATTTTTTTATATATATTTGTTTGTATTTCTTTTAGAATTAAATATAAACGTGGAGCTAATACATACGGCCAAATATTCAATGTGTCAGTAACTGAAATGTGTTGTTTCAACATGATAACTATCAAAATAATATTTCTGATCGACCCTCACAAAGTGTACAATTCCTAACATACTCCGTACAGCTGCATTGTCATACGCAAACATTAACCCCAGTTTTGAACCCATGACTCCTTGGCCTGACCTAAACTAGCCCCAAGGGACCCATTTATCTTAGGCCAGGCCAGGCCAGGACAGGCTAATGAGGCCAAGCCATGTTTCAGTGTATGCCCAGCAGACGCTGGTGGTATCTCAAGAGTTCGTGAGAAGATCGTTAAGTGACTGACGCCTGAGATGATGGATTGGCTGAACATTGTTATAAAAGATGCGTAGTCGTACGAGTCGTAGTCGGAATCTGCAAGCGATACGGTTAACGGTTTGGATACTCAAAATGTGTATGTTATATATATACCTCGACATCAGTGGGTTTGGAACCGGTGTACATACCTTGTAAAATGTGGATGTTGTTGGTGGGAAAGCTGCTTTAAATGAGGTTGTAAATGGCATTCAGGCAGTCAAAATCAATCGCTATTACATCTCCTTTTTTCATATGAAGATAAAATAGTTTTGCATTCTACCTTTAAAACGTGGATTGATTTACTTGAAAAGGATACATATTCCTAGTTTATAGTCAAAGGATCATAGTAGAATGTATTTGTAAATTTGGAAATGCTTTAGTCCTAGTTTTCTTGAATATACATAGGTGGTCATTCAAAAGCTAAAGTTAATTGTAACATTGAATTTAATTAATGGATTGCAGAGGTGTCTGTCTTCGGTTGGATGTCATTATGGAACAGAATGAACATTGAAACAGATTTTTCATTGAAACACATTTTTTAATTCGTTTCTACCGATTATAAATTTACTTCTATGCATGGTAATATGTATCTTAAATTCACTTCAGTGACTGGTATGTGTATTAAAAAAGTGGGGTAAAAGAAATCACTTTTAAGTTTTTAGGTGAGGTTATGTTTGGTTGGAATAGCCTTAAGATGGTTAAAGAGCCTGCCCAGACATCAATTGAACTTGTGGCCGTTAAATAGTCATGTACCGATTAATCGACTGCAACTGATCATCAGTTACTTAGGCATCCAATTATGATGAACGTTTATGAGTCTTAATGTTAAAATAGAAATCAAACATGATTATCCAGGAGACAACCGTTAGGAAATACACTTGAGATGTATGAGAGCATATTACACACAAACACAAATATCGCTTATGCTGTTGGAAACGACATAACATTGTCATAAGAAAGAATACATACTTAATCAGAAATTGTTCTGAGTACAAGGTCTTGTTATGTATGCTTCATATTGTGTAACCGATTGTAACCGATGATCGACCTATTGATCATGACTAGAAGGTTAAGTTTGAAAACATGAAAGTCCATATTCTTGATGCTAATTTGTGAAGGTTAGGAACTACTAACAGTTAATTCGTGTTTTTTAGACAAAATATGAAAGGTAAATCTTGAATCGGCCTTCAAATCTTATCTTTGCATTCTATATGTCTTTTAATAGTTTATTTCATTTGTTATGATGCAATGTCTGGTGCATCAAAACATCACTTCATAAGAGTGATGTTCCAATCCAGACGATATAAGAACGTGGTTTCTGATATACATTAATAGTTACTTTTATTTACTTGATTCAGTTTAGTCCAGTTATGAGACTCTCTGCAGGTAATATCAACATTGATTGGGCTGCATATTTCATGTTTCAAACCCCATTGAACTCTCTTCCAGTGGGCTATCAAGCACCCAGGTTAAGCAGGCAAAACTGATAAGGATATTTCCTTTCTAAATCGGGTTCAGTTAGTGATTGGGTACATTTGTCACAAACAAGCAACACTTTGTTTCTGTATAGAGTGACACAAGGATTGCAATATTGTTGTTTAGAAGAATATTGCCTTTAGTTTTGGAAACTGGTCCATGGCAGTATTGAAATAATTGCAAAATCGGTTGTGCAGTCATGTTTTTGGCCTATATAACCTCTATTTTCGGTTATCTGCTTATCCTTCATAACAATAAACTGCTAGTCATATCTCAGCTGGGGTTCTATGTAAAAAAAACATATTTGAATTACTGTAATTATATAGCTGATCAATTTGATCCCGGCTGTGGTACTATTTGAATGATAGTGGCAATATTGTGTTTAACCATTTTGGGTTAAAAGCCATTTTATGTTTTTGTGGTAAAACCCTAATTTGGGTTCCTAATAATGTAATAGCTGACCATATTTGGGTCATTTGATGATTTGTGTTGATCATATTTTGGTCATTTGTTGAATGTTTCTGTTGTCGGCGAGACAAATCTATTCGATTGTGAAGTGCGTCAGCCACACCTCCATTTCAGTATGTATTACTATTCACCGCGGTGCCCTGTTTCCCCCATTTAATGGTGATGCCTCTAGCGGTGCCCATACCCCCACTAATGGCATGTGGCAGTATGTTGCGGTCACAGCAGTGTGTAGTAATTATTTTACGAGAACATTTGAAGGAAAGCAATTAAATTTTAAATATCTGGCTTCGTGAACATCTGAGTACAGTTTTCATTCACTTCAAAACTTGGTATGAAATATGACCATTTTTAAAAATTGTTTATAAGTATCGTGACTGCACATTTGATATGCACATTATGTTTCTTGTTATATTATGCTGAAGCCATGGCCAGTTTATTCCAATAAATTTAAGACTATTTTTATTCTTGGGTTTTCTTTCACATCCCATCTGCAATTCATGGGATTTGTCCATTATCGACATAAATCCTTTTATTGTAGTGAGGGTGTTAATTTTCATGAGTTTGTGGTCACCCTGACTGCACAGACTGTGGCCCTGCTTTTTTTGTTAGTTCTAATATTTAGTAATTTGTACCCTACACCGTATATTCAGCCTTTCGCAATGGAGTCGAGTAGGCAGATGGTTGTATCTTAATACGGGAGATTAAAATCAAAATTATAGAATGTATCTCGGTCATTTATAAAAAAAATACCCACCCGCCCATACCCCCATATTAATGACTCTATATTTTGCTCATTCTGATTTGTTTGTTTGTTTATGTTATATGTTTCATGTACATTATCCTAGAAATGGTGGTGTAAGGCTAATGCGAACGGGTTGATGTCCATAAGAATCGCATTCCTACCGTCGTGGCTTCAGCGCTGTCTATTCAGCAGTGTTTGCAGTATATCGCGGTCACAGCAGTGTGTAGTAATTATTTTACGAGAACATTTGAAGGAAAGCAACTAAATTTTCTGGCTTGGTGAACATCTGAACCCAGGGTTCACTGAGTACAGTTTGTATTCACTTCAAAACTTGGTCTGAGCTATGACCATTTTTAAAAATTGTTTATAAGTATCGTGACTGCACATTTGATATGCACATTATGTTTCTTGTTATATTATGCTGAAGCCATGACCAGTTTATTCCAATAAATTTAAAACTATTTTTATTAATGTGTTTTCTTTCACATCCCATCTGCAATAATTAGTAATTAATTTAATAATTTATGTCATTAACAGAGAGGGATGCCTAGCGGAGACCGCTTTTGACCTATATTTCATTCACAGAAAGTCAAAGCGACCTGAAATTTGGCACATGATGTTAAATGCATAAAAGGAACATTCTGGTAGAGTTTGGTGAAAATCCTCAAGAAAGAAGCAAGATATGCATAGTCGTAGCGGATACAGCACGTGACCTATATTTCACCCCAAAACGGTCACAGCGACCCGACGTTTTGCACATGATGTTAGATGCATATAAAGAACATTCTGGTGGAAATTGGTGAACATTCTGCAAGAAAGTATCAAGATACGCATGACGTAACAGAGACCAGACTAGACCTATATTTAGTCTAAAGTATGTCACAGCGACCTGAAATTGTGCACATGCTGTTAGATGCATATAAGGAAAATTCTGATGGAGATTGGTGAAAATGCTGCAATTGATGAAGAAAATATAAATAACTGAGTCGGACGCACTTACGGACGAACGAACGGACTTACAAACGGACGGGCACACATACACCCGGACGACATTCAGACCGTCACATCGAGATCCGTAAATGGACTCGACAACAAAATGAGCATTTATATCTCAAAAGGGTTTGTAAGAAAGAGACTCACCTCTTGTAGACAGATAACATCTGCATGAAGATTCTCCAGGGCAGGGCCAATTTCCAGTTTTCTCGTAGCATACTCCTCAACCCTCGGGGTCATCCCCGTATTATAGGTCACCACTCGTAAAGAGGATACAGCAAACCTAACACATCCAAGTGTGTGTAAAACTAGTAAAACGTTTTTTAAACAGTTGAATGACATTTTTGGCGGTGCGAATGCACCGACAGTGGTATAATGGTGGTTTCCGTTTTCAAATGTGACAAACCTAACAGCACAACACTATTCAACACTACGCTAGAAGAAGTAGTCTCTCATGCATGCCTTTAATTTGATGCCCTAAATAAGAAACAATGTTCAGAATAAAGGCAATTTATTATTTATTTAGGTCATACATACCTATTTTATCAAAATTTCACTCAATCAACTTTTTATCATCTGTTTAAAAGGTTATTATAACTCAGTTACAATCGTGCTACAAAGTGTATCATGTTACTAAAAATAGAACAGTCATTGCTGCTGAAGAGCATAGTATATTATATAGAGTGGAGTCTTGGTGTGGAGTCTTGGAGTGGAGTGGAGTGAATAATTGGAGTGACCTTTGAGTCACATTTTTTAGTCTAAACTTGAAGTCTTAATTTCTCTAACAATTAATAACTTTTTAGAAACTAATACATTTACACGGGTTACTTCATTTGCACATACACTTATTTATTTATTAAATAATTCTTTAAAATGCATGTGTCTATTAAGCTACCCAATTTCAACAACTAATTCCAAAACTGCACATCTAATTTTAACTTGGGCACTGTTACTACATGTTCTAAAATAATCCATGTTTGTGGAACAGTTAGGCTGAGAGAGCTCTAAGTTCCCATAAACTTTAATGCTTTTTGTTTTCAGTCTCTGTGGTATGACTGACATATTGGACATATTGGAACCCTGTATACCCCTGACACTGGGTGTCAGTGTCCTGACCTAAGATTAATTGGTCACTCGGGACTAGTTTATGTCAGGCCAAAGGGTCATAATGCTTCAATACTTGGGTTAATGTTTGGGTATCCAAGTGCATTTATGTTGTTTTTAGATGGTCTGTCCCTCGCATTAAGGTTAGCACATGTCTCATGGGACAATGCAGCTGTACTGAGTATGTTAGGAACTGTGCACCTTGTGAGGGTCATTCAAAAATATTAAATTGATAATTATCCAAAATAGTGACTCCAAATCTGACTCCAAGGTCACTCCAAAATTTGACTCCCAGGTCACTCCAATTATTCACTCTCCTCCACTCCAAGACTCCACACCAAGACTCCACTCTGTATAATATACTATGCCTCGCTGAAGAGTTTGCTCAGAAACAAATCTACGGAAGCTAATTCGGGCCATATGAGTTAGCTAAAATATGTTTAAAAATGAAATTGGTAAATAATATCAATCATCTGAAACATCACTGAATGTAAAAAACAAACCATGAAAGTTACATTTACAGCACTTCCATTTCCCATCCATTCCAACACTTACAAAAAGCACCGCCCATAGGTGCCTTCAGCACTTTGATTTATTAATAAGGCCGATACCAGTGTGAACTATCCAGTTTCGTTTCAATGTAGATACTATTTGTGTGTGATGGTTGTTTGGATGTTTGAAATGTCAACACAGCCCACATTATGTAAAACAATATCGAGGTTCTGTAGGAGGACCGGATACACTACAAGTATACAGAATGTCACAGGTATGCCTGAACATAAATAAAAATGTAGCATGTCTATTTCAGCTTTCTGCCATACTCTAACTTCCAAAATACTGGTAATTAGAGTAAATCATTTATTCTGACAGGTGTTATTTCATTAATAGGTAATACTTGTAGCATGGTCGGTGACATTTCCATTGATGAATGCAAAGCATTAAATCATTTAGTTTAGGGTAACTAAAGGTAGCGTGGCTACACTGTACTACAACTACCAGATAGAGGAACTTAAAGTACGTTCACTCTGACGTCACAGTGTTACTATGTATATAGTCTAGTCTCAGCGAGTTGGTTTATTTTAAATAACCAACGAGCTGAGACAGGCTCTATCTTATTTGTAGTATGGTGTACTTAATGACCTTGTCCGTACCCTAAATTCCATTTATCGGAAGTTAGAGTATGGTAAGGTGCCGCCCCTTTGTTTATCCCGAATTAAACGATGTAATGCTATTCGTTCATCAAAGGCAATTTCATCGACCATACTACAATAATTTATATGATGCCATAAGAATATAATAAATTCTTGTTTTGTCATCTAATTACATTTTAATAGTATGTACAACTGCTAGCAATATGAAACGTGTATGAGATTAATATTGATGATTTAACAACAAAAAATCACCGAGTCGTTTTGTTTTCCACTCCAAACATTTTCATAAATAATAATTCATCCAAACTTAATATGCGGTTTGTTTATGTACATATTTCAAATGAAACTGAATCCCATTTTGAGTATTTCTCTTGGATTTGTATTGGCGCCAATTACTCTTCCAGATCGCCTCCAGGCCCTTTATTGTTCACCATTAATGTTGAACTTTGTCTAACCTTTAATCTGTGTGAAATGTGCTGGGACTGGCTGTAATTGAAATAAATAACACATTGCAAATGTTAACTGAACAACATTTCCACCATGTTTTGTTTCACATGGATTTAAGCGCATCGATGTTAGCAGAATGTTTACACCACTGAATTGAAACATTGGATAGCCCTGTCACTTGTCAAATTAAAACAAATGAATTAAATACAATAACAGCTAAACTCATTTGAGCTTAGGTTGTAAACAGGAAAATCTTAGTATCTGCAGTATCAATTGTTTGTGTACCACCTCCTTATTGCCCCGCATCCATTCACCTTTTGTTTTCGAAATTGCAGGATGCATGTTGCCACTTGAGGTCATGGCGACCTTGATCTTTGACCTACTTACCCCAAGAACGACGTTCATCTTCTCACCGACAGCAGGGTACCTGTGAAGTTTCATGAGTGTGAGTGTTCTGGTTTATTGCTCGGAATGTGTATTTACATATACGGTTGCAGTGACCTTGTTCTTTGACCTACTGACCACAAAAACAGTAGTGTTCCACCTCTCACCAAGGGCAATGTACCAATGAAGCATGAGTGTTGGTGTTACGGTTTTGAAGTTATCGGGCGGGATGTTTATTTCCTTAACCTTTGACGTACTGGTCACAAAAACAGTAGTGTTCCACCTCTCACCAAGGGCAATGTATCAATGAAGCATGAGTGTGGGTGTTATGGTTTTGAAGTTATTTGGCGGAATGTCATGGTGACCTTAACCTTTGACGTACTGGTCACAAAACAATAAGCTTCCTCCTCTCACAAAGGACAATGTACCTATGAAGTGTAATGAGTGTGTGTGTTATACTTCCGCAGGTATCGTATGGAATGCCTATTCCATATGAGGACATGGTGACCTTAACCTTTGACCTATTAACTACAAAAGCAATAAGATTCCTCCTCTCATCAAGTGCAATTTCCTATAAACTACACGAGTGTATGTGCTTTTCTTCCCGAAGTTATCGCTTGGAATATTTATGTCCATATGAGATCATGGTGATCTTGACGTTTGACCCACTGGTCTTAAAAGCAGTAAAGCTCCTCCTCTCAGTGAACATCTGACGTTTCATGAGCGTAGTGTTGTATCTTTGGAGTTATCGTGCGGAATGCGGAGTTCCATACGAAGTTATCGGGACATGGGCCTTTGACCCAGTGACCCGAAAAGCAACAGGGTTTCTCATCTGACCAAATATGATTGTATCTATTAAGTTTCAAGAAGATGGGTGTAATGCTTTCAAACGTATCGCATGGAATGCATATTTCCTGACTGTCGTGAAGCGTATTCGCCTTATCGGCCGTACTTATCGGCCACGACCGCACCAATATTTTTATTGGTGCGGCTGGCCGTACCAATAATTTCTACAGATTGTTTTAAATTCATTTTGCATGTAGACAATCCATACTGATAAATTATCATTATGTAAGTAGCATTTGCATTAAGTTATTAAGATAAAAGTTTCGTGGCCGTACTGATTCCAGTCTTAAGGGCTATTGGTCAGCCATCTTTGAAAAGAAAATCCAAAATGGATGGGGTATGGTTAATTGAAATTTTCATCCAAATGCATATTATAGGCATGAACATTGTCAATGATATAATAGATGACATTAATGTCACACTATTGATGTGAACATAATATCAGAAACAATATTTATTTGGCAGAAATAGTGCCCTTTATATTCGAAAAGTTTAGTGCAATTTTACTCTAAGATGTTTTGTTTTTTATGTTAAATAAATTTGTCCATAGAATTGTCCATTTTTTTTCAAAGATGGCTGACCAATAGTCCTTAATACCAACTCCGTCATTTGTATTCGGTCAGACCATGTCAAATTTAATTTTAAATCGATTCGTGAATGACTTAATCTTTTTAGGAGCATATGGAAAAGACTGCGCACTAGCGGATACAGGGGGTGCGCCCTCCCCTCCCCCCGCCCCCCCCCCCCTAAACATTCCGGATCATATATGTATGCCATGTTACTGTAGATAAAATTTCAAACAATTTCGATGCACGCCCTCAGTATAAATTTTTTTTCGCTCGCTTCGCTCGCTCAACGCATAATGGCTAATGGGTGGTTTAATTAACACATTGTTAAATCCTTTTATTTGAAAACGGACTTTTTTACCCTATCAATGCACTACCGCAACCGTTTTATGACGCTGAAAACGGACCCGAAAATTGACCAAAATCTTACGCCCCACATCAAACAATTTCGATGCACGCCCTCAGTATAAAATATGTTATCGCTCGCTTCGCTCGCTCGACGCATAATGGCTAATGAGTGGTTTAAAATTAATTAACACATTGTTAAATCCTTTTATTTGAAAACGGACTTTTTTACCCTATCAATGCACTACCGCAACCGTTTTACGAGGCTAGAAACGGACCCCCCCCCCCCACCACCCCCCCCCCCACCCCCACCCCAATTTGAAATTCCTAAAAAATAATTGTACATTTTGAATCAAGTTATAAAATCTCGACCCCCCCCTCCCCCCCCCACCCCCACCCCCTCCCCACAAATCTCGAGACAATAACAGAGTGAAAATATTATTTAACGAGCGGCTTTCCTCATTTAAAACAAGTATTTCCAAGGCCTAGCAACCGAAGGGAAAAAGACCGATCTCTGTCGACAAACAATCACAACTTTTAATTCCACAGTCATTTGCAGAAAAGTGTATAGCTCTGAAGACATGGGATGATGGTAATGGTCTCTATCACGTCGCTTCCCTCGGCATCGAAGGTATGTAGTCAGTATTCATGATAATGTTAACGAAATAGGCCTTAACACAAATGTTTTCATAAATTCTGTTCTTTCAACATCGGTGTTTTGGTGTCGTCCTGTGGTATGTTAAAAGCTGTATCTCGAGTGTTTAGATGATGTCAATAATAAAACTGAATGCCACTTAAAACGTGTTTTTTTAACTAACTAGTTAGCCTCGTCGAATACATAAATCTAACGGCTAATGTATAAATAGAGATTATCTGAACGATATTTTTAAACGGTTTTGTCTTGGTCAAGTGGCACTCGCTTCGGGTGCAAGGGGTTGTTTCGAGTTGGATTCCCTATGGAACTTTTTGTTGTTGTTTTTTTTATATTTTTTTTTTGTTAAACTTATTTAAACAATAAAACCTTTTTAAACATTAAGACTAGTGTGTTGTTTAATTCGGACATTTTTTTCGCTTGGTTAACTCGAAAAATTAGGCTTTTGAAACGTGTGTATAAGTCTCTTATAATGATCACACGGGACAACCGACTCGATACCATTGAATCAACGCCTGTTCGTGGAACGGTCATCGTCTGTTAAAAACATGCTGTCGCTTAAGTGTTCTTGTTTTGAAACACCCAGAAGTCTTGTAATTGAAATACAAGAATCCTGACACTGAGTGTAAAACATCCACGGTAAATTTGTCTTTATGTTACGCTTTTGATTACTTACTTTGCTCGCATATTTTTTTCAACAAATATACTTTAACGTCCTCTTTTTTACATGTGAAGACTTTTTCGTTCAAAATACCATTTAAAAAGCTTATGCAATATAATTTTACCAAATCAACAATCCCCATTTAAAATATGATCATATTACTACGATATTACAAAGGAAGAGTGTCAAAATACAAGTATTGATGGAATAAATCGTCATATTGTATGACTAAGCAACGGTTAAGTCCGTTGGGTGTAACGGTGAACGTCTGTTGATCATACAAAAGACAACGGTCACCGTCTGCGCAAAACAAGTAGAATATGCGTTATAATTATGTAAATCTTCGACAGTTTATTTATATAGCATGCTATTATACCAAGATACGTCTTCACCTTGTATACTGTATCAGGGTCTTCAGTCATACAGTGGAGCCTCATCATTGAGTTCAGATTTAATATCCGATGTACGACTTACTAAAAAACGGCTTGGTTAGTCGTACTTTTTCCAATTTCTATAAATTACACATTATTTACGAATTCTAACATGGATATTTCATTCGCTCAGAGAACCATGGTGACATACTGTGCAGCTATCTTTGGTGCATTTGCAAGTGTCATAAACCACCTTTTATGTCATCATTTACAGAGCATTTGAATTAAATGATAAAACTGGGAAGAAATGGTACCGAACGAAACGATTTAAAGGGGCTGCACATGATTGTTTCTCAAACATAATCTGACTAAAACAGGTAAAATCGAATGTTCCACAAACACAGGTGAAACAACCAGAAGTGATAATAATGAATTACATAAGGCTGTTTTTCTGTGCTACTTCCAACGCTTGTATTTTTTTAACAGGGACAAAGCGCTGAGCAAAAACTGGTGGTGTTTAATAATGCTACAAAGGGTCTTCAAGCTTACTCGTTCATAAAGTTCAGGGAGTATCTTTTCAACACAAAAATCGTGAGTTTCGTTTTTTCCCCGTTTCGAGAAGATCTGCCTCACTCACAACATCCATCATGTCATTTGGCATTTGTAACGAGCGATCTGATTGGATGATTTTATTTTATTCAGTGACATGATTCAATTCAAATAATTCAATCAGATTGTTAAAAATGCGTGTAATAAGTACAACAACAACCGGATGGTGTGAGTGAGGCAGATATTCTTGAACGGGGAAAAAATGAAAAATCTGAATTTTAAGATGAAAATTTACTCCTTGAACTTTATGAGCGGGTAAGCTTAAAGACCACATGTAGCATTATTAAACAACGCCAGTGTTTGCCCAGAGCTTTGTCCGTGGTTAAAAATACGAGCGTTGGAAATTGACCACCCTGCTTCCCGTTCAACACCATGTGAAAATATAATAAATAGTGGGCTGGGCACAATTTCAGAAATTGTGTTTACTTTTTTTGAGATATTCATAAAACGCATGGTAATAGTGTATTACAAACATATATGTGTTTATGACTGGTGCAATATAACTGTATGCGTTCTGATCTATGATTTATGTATGAATCTTATCAGTAACAACTAACCTAAACAATATGTTGATGAGCTGTTAAACAACAATTCAATTTAATTCAAGAGCAGTCTCGTTGGAATTGCATTGATTTTGCAGTTATGCAAACATCTAAATCAATTGTAACTGATAATGACCAAATAAGATAAACTATAGGATTGTCAAACGGACGTTGACCGTTTGCAGCAACAGACGTTTGCCGTTCCAATCAGAAATTCTCAACAGACGGTGTCCGTTTCATTTTTTCCTGTTATTGCTGTTTAAACATATTTATTGTACATCGCTTGTGAAACAAGTTCTTACAACTTAGATTAATCACTCTCAATGGCTTCCTGGGTAGAACCAGTACTAAGCAATGTGGATTAATTATCTTGCTCAAGGATAAATAAAGTGGCCGTGACGGAGGATCGAACCCACGATTCGATCAGGAGTTCAGCAGCTCTACCACTGGACCACGCACTCCGCTAATTGCTCAAATGCACATACGTATCTGACAAAGTAAAGAATACGCACTGGACCACGCACTCCACTAATTGCTCAAATGCACATACGTATCTGACAAAGTAAAGAATACGCACTGGACCACGCACTCCGCTAATTGCTCAAATGCACATACGTATCTGACAAAGTAAAGAATACGCACTGGACCACGCACTCCGCTAATTGCTCAAATGCACATACGTATCTGACAAAGTAAAGAATACGCACTGGACCACGCACTCCGCTAATTGCTCAAATGCACATACGTATCTGACAAAGTAAAGAATACGCACTGGACCACGCACTCCACAAATTGCTCACATGCACATACGTATCTGACAAAGTAAAGAATACGCACTATGAGTAATACCCACACCTTTCATAAAACGCTTACATGTTCAACAGCGATGTTCATGGAATTGTGTTGTATTTACTAAAAAAGTCGACAAATCCGACAAACTTTGTTTTGTTATACTGTCTGGATGAAAATATATCTTCCCATGACCCTTGAAAATGCTTCTATGAGCATAAAAAAGGTTCTATGTACACTGTCGTGATCGTGCACCGACTTGTCCATTTTAGGAATCGGCATGGACACACCAAGATGGCGGATGAGACAAACGTTCAAAGGTAGGTGTTGACTTATCATAGTGATTATGGGACAAATACTGTTTTAATTCACAGATGCTTTGTATGTGTGTAATCGGCATTATTTAAGATGGGTTACAAATAAAACAAAATGTTACTAGTTTATATTTATTGGAATAAGCTGGCCATGGCTTCAACAATATATAGTGTAAAATAAAATGTGTAGTTAATCAAATTGGAACATTTCAGGTAAATCCAATGTTCATAGTCCAAACTAAATTTAAATTGTAACTGACCACTGTACAGTGTAAACCCTGGGAACAGATGTTCACAAAGACTCCAAACTAAGTTTAAATTGTAACTGACTACTGTACAGTGTAAACCCTGGGAACAGATGTTCACAAAGACAAGTCTTAAAATTAAAAACTTCTTGCATAGAAAATAACAAAGTTCTTAGAATATTTTAACTACACTATGCTGTGTCCGCGAAATACCGCGACACAAAGTTCATATACGATTTTAAAGTTCTTCACGTTCCGATACCACAACGTCTTGCACAGTCAATAGTAGTATTTGAAAACTTCTTGTAGGATTGCACCAATGTGATCCACCGCAAACGAGATCCGGATGAAGCCATGACGACGACGACAGACCACTATTCATCACATCTCCTCATGCATCGATACCACAAAGTCTTGCACCGTCAAAAGTAGTATTTGAAAACTTCTTGTAGCTGTATCCCCAAAGATTGCACCAATGTATACCACCGCAGACGAGATTCGGATGGAGCCATGACGACGACGACAGACCACTAGGCATCTCATCTCCTCATGCTTTTCACTGAAATATATACACGACAAACCAAAGACACTGGTACCAAATACAATTCAAATACAACAAACACAGGGGAGGGTGGGTGGGTTAGTTTGGAGATAACAATTAAATACCGATTTTCAGAACACAAAAACAGATCGATACTTACAAAAATAGCGGTCACTGCAAAAGAGGTTATGCGTTAGAATTACACGTTCATAATAATCGCTGATTTCCACCCCCTGAAATAATTAGTATTTGTTCCCTAGTAGAACAAATCCCATTATTTAAGATGGGTTACAAATAAAACAAAATGTTACTAGTTTATATTTATTGGAATAAGCTGGCCATGGCTTCAACAATATATAGTGTAAAATAAAATGTGTAGTTAATCAAATTGGAACATTTCAGGTAAATCCAATGTTCATAGTCCAAACTAAATTTAAATTGTAACTGACCACTGTACAGTGTAAACCCTGGGAACAGATGTTCACAAAGACTCCAAACTAAGTTTAAATTGTAACTGACTACTGTACAGTGTAAACCCTGGGAACAGATGTTCACAAAGACAAGTCTTAAAATTAAAAACTTCTTGCATAGAAAATAACAAAGTTCTTAGAATATTTTAACTACACTATGCTGTGTCCGCGAAATACCGCCACATGCCACTCGGCATGTGTATGCCACATGCCGCGTGGCACCGCCAAACATGGGGGAAGCGGAACACAGCATAGATAATAAAAAACCTCCAAAGAGGTATGACAGACGTACTTCAACCAATGAAGCGATTATGTCATGTCATATACATAAACAAAAAACCTCCAAAGAGGTATAACATACGTACTTCAACCAATGAAGCGATTGTGTCATGTCATATACATAAACAAAATCAAAAAACCTCCAAAGAGGTATAACAGATATACTTCAACCAATGAAGCGATTGTGTCATGCCACTCGCCGCGTGGCACCGCCAGACATGGGGAAAGCGGAACACAGCTTAGATAATAAAAACCTCCAAAGAGGTATGACAGACGTACTTCAACCAATGAAGCGATTGTGTTATGTCATTTACATAAACAAAATCAAAAAACTTTAAAAATCAACCAAAAATCCTCCTAGGAGGTATAACAGACATACTTCAATGTCGTCATAATTTATAGCTACGGAGAGCTAATATAACCCAAATAGGGTAAATATAAAAATTATCTATATGATTGCAAAGCCACAGCCAATCTTAAATGTTGAATGTATAATTTCTTCAATTTAACTTATAAAAAATTGGATTTCTTGTTGTAAACCATTCACAAGCAAGGCTTGCCTTGATAATAATTGTACATCATCCCAATACAGCATTGTCTTAAAACTTTTATAAGATTTCAATGTTTAACATGAAAAACCTCGACTTTTGCTTCGTTAGGATTAATTTAAAAGCCTCAAGTTAAAATAATGCTTGGACAGCCCCACTATTTATCATCCTTAATAGAAATACAAATTACCAGGCAACAAAGCATCATCTACTTCCTTGTTCCTGAACAATGAAATGCCACTATATACATTCATTGGCAAGAAATTAAACAGTTCAATATATATTTCCAAATTCAACACAATAGTGTTAGAGGCCTACTTTGATGACATTTACAATAGAAAACTAAATGTCGATAAACTCTTCGATCAAAAACGGCAGGAGCCCAATTGTATACAGTTCCGTGTGACATATTCACTTTGGCTTTCATAGTACGAGTCTGGTCTGCAATTAACTTAGTTCATAAACCAGGTCTAAATGTTTGTTCCTGGCTAACATTTATACTAGCAAATTGTAAAACGGAGAGCTTAACATATGATACCAACTACTGAAGGTCTCTATGGTACGTCTCGCAACCGCATGTTCGATACCCAGTTATTCGACATAGGAACATTGTTGATTGGCCTTTCGACATCGTGATGGTGACAAACTGAAGTGCAAGGTATGGCGTTAAATAACCTATAACAGAGAGATCTAATTATAATTAAAACAGCATCAGCCACCACTCTGTATAAAAACAACAGCCACTGAATGAAAACATCATTGCACGCAAACAGAATAAATGTGTAAAGCTGACCGCTAGACGAAAAAATTTAGGACATTTATACTGTTATAGCAGCAGCAGACACAACAGTAAGTAGAAAAATATCTGTAATAAGCAAAACAAACTGTGACATATATCTATCAATTTGACTGTGACATATATCTATCAATTTGACAAAAAAAAAATAGCATAGACCTGCAACCAACACGCCGCCAGTTGTCAATAATAAGCACATGCAGTTGTATTATAACCTATTGTCAATACACTTCGACATAAACACTAGGGCGGAGATATCTAAGTCCTGGCGACATATTAATTACATGCTCATCGACATTCTCACACTCTTGGTGTAAAATAACATAACGGGTAGTATATACCGTTTTCAGCCATTTCAGACTCCTGGTGTAAAGTTAGTATATTCATTAACCAACATTCATGCATTTGCATACTCCAAGTGTAAAAAGGGACAATTTATACCGGTTTGTTATAACTGCGACAACAAAAAGCGCACCACTTTGCACACACTAAGAATTTGGTTCACTTTAATTCATTCCTGTTAGGCGCCATATAACCTTTCATGTGTTGGTGCGCCTTAAAACCCAATTCAATTCACTTTAATTCTAGGCCAGTTGCCGACACCCACTGTAGAAAAAGCATATTTCTCTAAAGTTAATAGAAAGAATGTATGTTCTTTGTTGTTGTTATCTGTTGTTGTTGCTGTAGTTTTTAATTGAATTAAAAACCATAATAAAGTGTTTAAAAATGAGCCCTGTTCCCTTAGCGTTGAGACATCTGTTCATTTATCCACAAATTTGCGAAACCAGTTGGCGACTACACTCGCAGTCTGCGTCTTCGCCTTGCACATTCTGATTCTGGTTGACCTCCCATGATCACACGATTACTCATTTTCCCACAACCTCTTGAGATACCACGACATAACGCTGTAAAGCGAGTGGCTTTACATAAATCTTGGGCTTTTAAGACTGTATTTTCGGCAAAACTGTTTACTGAAATAAATTGCTAAAAAGAAAACACCTGACAAATTTATCTAAACAAAAACATGTTTGACCCTGAAATTTAGCCCTGTGAAGGTAAAGCAAATACAGAAATTAAAGCACAATATAAAAAGAGTATTTGCTCACTATGATATTGATTACAACTATAAAATATCTTATAACTCAACAACTCAAAAGCTATGAAAATTGATTTGCAACCGTTTAAATGCAGATTTAATGTCCATTGTTCCCAGTAATGCCACGGGACCAATGTTACTTGGTCAAAAGTGCTAGAGTGCCTTTAGAACCATTATCTTCAGATCCACTATATCTTGCATTTCTCTTGTCCCTCTCCCCCGAGCATACGGACTTTTCGATATTTTTTTTTTTTTTTTTTTTTTTTGGCATGATCTGAAAACAGTGGCAAATGGTTTAATGATGCTACTCCAGTAAGACAGAATAAGGTTTATATATTTTGTTTTATTTTTCATTATTTTTATTTTATTTTTTTATTGTTTATTGATTATATATATATATTAATATATATATATATAAAGATATAGTTATTTTTATATATTTTTTTAAATAATACCCGCCTATGAATCCTTAATACTGTTGTGATTTCAATAAATTGACTAAATTTAATATGCAATAACAGAACATTATATATGTAGTTGTTGTTTTTTAGAATAATGTTAGGCTATGTCCCAGAAATCGACATCAACACATTGCAATATTCTGACGCGATAGCCTTGCGCTTGCAATGCCACCCTATATTATGCCATACTTATGTTAGGCTATTTCAGACAAATGGAAATAAACACCTCAAGTTCTTACTCAAATATTACACCTACCTCTCGTACATTATTTAAAGATAAGTGTTACTATAATATTTTTCTAGGACTGAAGCTAAGTTATATCGCCGCCTTGGCAAGGTCATCCACCATCCAGCATGTCCCGGCCGCTTTATCAACGATAAAACAAACACATTTAGTAGTTTACAAATGCATATACAACGTTATTTTATTTACTTTTTATTCTTATTATTATATTAGTCATCTAAATTAAATGTGCATATACGATAAGACCAAAACATCCTGGATGAATGATGTAAAAGAAATCGATGTGCCCATCGACACACACATTCAATAACACTTGATGCGTATTAACAATTGGTTTCGAGATAGCATTTAAATACCGTGATTTCCAATTGTAAAAATGTACAGCTAACTTGGAAAGAATTATGTTAGGCTATGACCCAACCATTGACATCCACACTTTCCTTTAATACAACATTGTAATATTGTCGACTTGTGTTCGATACAGAAATGACAAAATAATAGCTGGAATCAACTTTCATTTAAAAGCAATTGCACATACAGTGGCATACTTCTGTTAGGCTATGACAGAATAATCGAAATAAACACTTTCGTTTCGAAACTGTGTTATTATATACACTTAAATACCTGTCGGATATTATTTTTAAACATAATGTTACATATACGTATAATTTGATATGTCTAAATAAGTTCACAGCCTTGGCAAACCTGCACGACACTAAATTCCAAACAATAACCAGAGTTGTCGTTCCTTTTGCATTGTCCGATTGAGAATTCCTAATCTGTCAACATCGTAGCACAATACGGCCATTGCGAACATAAGCAGGGTATACCGACATGTAACAAGCATTCAGCATTTATATTTGATGCATATTATCAACAAGTAGTTTGGAGATAACAATTAAATACCGATTTTCAGAACACAAAAACAGATCGATACTTACAAAAATAGCGGTCACTGCAAAAGAGGTTATGCGTTAGAATTACACGTTCATAATAATCGCTGATTTCCACCCCCTGAAATAATTAGTATTTGTTCCCTAGTAGAACAAATCCCATTGTTCAAAGTTTTACCCGAAGTTATAAAATCTCTCCACAAAATGGATTTTATCTTTAAAATCAGCATAAAATGCAGCCGGCAAATCGGTAAATCCAATTAGAAGCGGTGAAAACAAACTTCCCTTCAGTCTCCTGGGTATATTTTGGCAGATTTGCGCACTGTTCTTGTAGATTTTGATTGGCAATCATGTAATCTCTTGATTTCGTTTGCCATTTCGACATATTTCGTGGGAAAGGAAAATACAAAAGTCAACGGCGCAGACATCGTTTCACTACAAGGCCGTGTACACAAAAAAAACACCGGCTCAGACTTAAAAAAGGTTAGCGATTGAGACATTATTCATAAAAAGTCACCGGCGTAGACTCAAGAATGTCAACGGCTTGGACAGTTATAATCTGCTCAGTTTCTGGAACAACGCTCTTTTTTGCACTGTGTTCTCTCTTTCCCATTCATTTTCCATCCAATATATACCAACGTGTGTCGGAATATCTATCGCGGAATCGCGGCCAAGAGTGATCCCTGGACTCACACACATGGTTATATATATACAATATTATACAATTCTGAAGAGTTTCCTGTTGTAAAATCAAAAGTCCCTATATATAATCTTTAAGTTATTTTAAAGTACTTAACAAAATGAAAGCAAATTAAAATTAACTAGTATTACCTAAAAGGGAATAATATTTCTTTTTAAATTCTTTGATATGTTTGGCTTGTCGCATTGGAGGTGCGATCGAATGCACTTTAAAGTGGTTCAACTCGTACCTTACAAATCGAAACCAGAATACTAGTTAATGCATTATATACAATATAAGAATAAAGTGTTTGTCCATGAGTATTTACATGGTGAATGGCGTCTTCTTCTTTGCCGCTTTCCTAACTTGTAGCTTGTGGACACTTCCTTAGCGTATGTCCATATCCATGACATCCATGACATCCATGACATCTTATTGGTTTGCCATGTGTACAGTGGTCCGTATTGTGGTTTCGTTCGCCACAATTATGACAGTCATCCATTTTTGGTTTAAAAATGGGCTTAATTGCATTGATATTTTGCAGGAGGAGACTTGTCCCTTGTGCACTGAGGTGAATATCGTCCATGCTATAAAACCGTTTGTTGATCACGGAAGAAGACGGATATTTAAAGAATGTTTTATACTGTGGAACATAATGAACATTATAGTTATCACAAATATCGACCAGCAAATTGTTGACATATTTTACATATGTGTCTCGTCGTGTCGGCAATCCCGAGATAATTATACTGCATTCAGAATGTTCATATACCCCTATTTGGAGCAGGAGACTTTCAAGCTCTTCCTGAATCTGTGCAATGGTCTGACCATTACTGGCGTTGTTGCCTCCCACAAGCAGAATTATTGTTTTATATTTTCCTATACCAAGTGTGGGGACGATATCAGTTACGTCACGGATCTTGGCGCCTGTCATAGTTTTGACATCTGTTTTATATAAACCCTTTGTTTTTACTCCTTTTAAAAGAGAATCACCAATGATGAGGGTATTGTTATGGAGTACATGTCTTTTTTTGTAGTTACTGTTTACAGATCCGGTGTATCCAGTGTATCGTGGAGAGGTCATGTTTTGATTTACTTGAACATGAGCGTTGATTGCCAAGGGGTTTGCGTTGCTGAAGGGGTTTGCTTTATTGCAGTTTTCGGGATTGGCGTTACTGCAGTGGTTTGCGGCATCGGCGTTACTGAAGGTGTTCGCAGGATCGGCGTTACTAAAGCGATTTGCGGGATCAGCGTAACTGAAAGGGTCAGCTTTAATGAAGGAGTTGCGTTACTGCAGTTTTCGGGGTCGGCGTAACTGAAAGGTTGTGAACTTCTGTCTGGCATCCCTTGGTAGCTTGAATATATTTAATCAGGTCTGGCGAGGTTTTCAGCTTGTCAAATATTCCTTATGATTTGGTTATGATAATATTGCTTTTCTTGTCCACATCAATTTTAAGATTTGAAATATCTTGTTTGATTTCGCACATTTAAGCTGTGTTTTCCTTGCTAAGACATTTCTGGTGCTTATTTAAGGCTGTTATTCTATCTTCTAACTGTGTGAATTTGGAATCTACGTTAGCCGAAAGATCTAAAACTTGTTGTTTGGATACGTTTTCAATAGAATGCTTCACATTTGAACATGATTGCAGCATTTGTTGTATCACGCTTGGCATATTTCTGCATCCTTCGCAGCTCCACCATCCGATATTATCTGTATGATTAATTCCAACACATTTGTCATGATACCATTCCATGCACCAATTGCATCTAGTCATGTTACCACTCTTTTCGGTGCAGTCATTGAAACAATATAATTCTGTGATTTCATGTTTGTTTTCCTGTTCCTTATTCGGCTTGTCTTTTTGGTGTATGTTTTTCGATGTTTTCTTCGTTCCATGTTTTTGCTTGTTTTATACTACTGATTTTAGTTCAGTGATGCTATCATCCAAATGGTTGTCCGTTGCGGTGTCGTATGTTTCATCAAGTTGTTGAAGTGTGCCTTGTGAATTCAATGTATCTGTACTTCTATCTGAGAGTAAAGCAGAGATTCTTTCATTTGTAAGCTGAGCTTGATCACGTTCGGTGTCAATTATATGCACTTCGCAATCAGAGTAATCATATGTCCAGAATTTAACATCAGTCTTTCCTTCGATGCTACGCAAGGAGGAGTCGTCCTCACTTTCTGTTGTACGTATTTTTTGTTCATTGCTGTCTGATTTATAATAAGACATGATCAATTCTTGTATGTTCTTGTTAAATCATCTAAAGAACAGTTTTCATTTGCAATTTTTATTTCAATGATGTTAAATATCTCATGTAGGTCAGTGTTCATGAAGTGGTTCATTCCCTTTCCATTTACCAATCATGAACATTTTGTATGATACATGTTAAGAGTGTTCAGAGATGTCTTTTCAGAGGATATTTTGTATTGCGTTTCAATTAACATACCTTGTCTATCCGTTACCGGGATTGTCTTGAGGGATACTTCAATTCAGTTGATGTGAACAGTTTCTCCGTTGCGTATTTGAAGAGTTCATACGGGTGTTCATTTGAAGTTTTGTTCCACCGCCCGTCTCAGTCACTATGAGATCTTTGTTTTCGGTAGATGCAAGTTTCTTCTTCATTGCCTTGTTTCTGTTTAATATATAATCTCTTTTTTCAGAAAGATTCTCTGGATTAACACTTTTGGCGAAATCCGTCGTCATTTTCTGCAAAGAAAGATTTTCTAATTCAAGAATCTCTTGGTGATCCATCATAAAAAAAATATTTCCGCCTTAAAACAGTACCATTTTACTACATCGTTCCGATAATATCCATAACGTTAGACGTTAAGGGGGAATTGACGTATGCAGTATACAGATGTCATACAGATGCAGTATACAGATGTCACACAGATGCAGTATACAGATGTCATACAGGTGCAGTATACATATGTCATACAGATGCAGTATACAGATGGCATACAGATTCAGTATACAGATGTCATACAGATGCAGTATACAGATGTCATACAGATGCAGTATACAGATGTCATACAGATGCAGTATACAGATGTCATACAGGTGCAGTATACATATGTCATACAGATGTCATACAGATGCAGTATACAGATGTCATACATATGCAGTATACAGATGTCATACAGATGCAGTATACAGATGTCATACAGGTGCAGTATACAGATGTCATACAGATGCAGTATACAGATGTCATACAGATGCAGTATACAGATGCTGTATAAAGACGATATACATATGCAGCACCTGGATAATATACAGATGCAGTATACAGATGTCATACAGGTGCAGTATACATATGCCATACAGCTCTAGTGTCCATATGACATACAGATACAGTATACCTATGTCATACAGCTGCAGTCACAATCAATGTGACAATGATAAATACACTCAACATAGAAATGATTTACACAACTTCAAGAAATCATTAAATTACTACCATCATTTTTTGAAAACATCGGACGAAGGCTTTGATATAACTATATTAGATTTCTTCAGGCAAATTCAGCAGAACACATTTCCATTGTCAAATATAGCTTTTCTGCTTTGGGTAGAAGTTGTGAAATGGTTCAGTAATAAAAACGCATCTGATATGCGTTATTCTCAGTATACTAAGAAGTTCTGGTAACTGGGTTACGGATAGTTCGGTGGGAGATTCATACGTTTCATTTCTGGTTACAAAAGCGCCGGACGGATTGTCACACTGAAAAAAGGGTATATTCGCTCCAAGTGAAGCAGAAATTAATTTCGCTGTGCCAAGCGAATCGGCTCTTACGGATTTTAATCCGTATGAAATATCCACAGATGGGAGTGTGTCTCGTAAACCAGGCATTTTTCTGGATATATTTAAGAACATGGCCGGAAAGTCGTGTTGCTTGACATTCGATGGTAAGAAAGCAAGGACTGACAAAGTCAGATGGTGACATGCGTTGGGCCTCAATCTAGAAATCTACTTAAAACATACTGCATAGCACTAGACCCGTTTCAGAATGTGTATCAGGTGTCAGACCGGTGAAAATCAGCCCATTGAACACAATGCAATATAGGCTATATTTGGAGATCAGTCACAAGTTCCACAACATTCTTCGCTTAAATACACTTTTATTCTGTGTATTAAATACATTTGACTAGCAAACGGTCCCATATCTGGAATAAAACACCGATTCAGTTTTTCAACATTTCGCGTCATTCATTCACACCATGCGTATCTGTCAAAACCACTTCTCTACCTAACCTCTGTGCTCATACTCTCCAAAGAAATATTCCTGACAAACACAGTAAAATACTTTAATACTATTCATGACAACAGACATACTACTTTAACCTCAGGTTATATTTAACAATGAAATAGAAACTAATCTTGGGAAAAACACATGCAAACTAGAAGCTTTGGATTCTTTCAAGGAACTATTTCAGCACCCTACGACCCGGAAGTACTTCCTGACACCATCAATGGCAAACGGAACGCTATTAAAACCGTACACTTGTAGTTAAATCACGATTTAAATACAAGTGTACCTTTTTATGTGTACCCTATCATTTAACTGAAACGGTGTGTTCTGAACCATTTTTTATTTTTGCCTTGCAAACCGCATAAATTGACAGTGTAAAATGCCCAGTAAAATCATACAAAATACAAGCCCTTGAATACAAACTATACGAATGAAAGTAAAGACAAGAGCTTGCTTGTGTAAATTCAAGAGTTTACTGAATTAGTGTGAACCCTGTCAGGGCTTTCAACCAAAAAAAAATCTTATTCCTTCAATAACATTTTTGTTTCAAGAGTTTTCCGAAAACGGGTTTCAACCGGGAGTAGCATTTTGTTTTCTGCATTAGATGAACTAAGTTCATAACAAGAGGCCCAAGAGGGACTGTGGATGCTCTACTGGTTAATAAATATGGCTCTTATAACATCAATGAAGCGAGTGACTCTCGTCTTAAAGAGATCAAGAGCCATAACTCCGCCATTATTGGTCCGATCTGGCTGGTAACTTGGCCAGTAGAGATAATAAAAATAATAATAAAAAAAGATTTTTTTTTTAAAAAATTGAAAAATTAAAAAAGAAATAAAAAGTCAAAAAATCTGGTAAAGTTTGGTAAAGATCAGGTGAAAAATGAAGGCTCTATCGCCTTAACAAGGAAAAATATAGCATATTTAACGAAATCAAGGGCCATAACTCCACTGTTACTGGTCCGATTTTCGAATTTGTCCGAGCTTTTATTGACATTAACAATCTGGTAAAATTTGGTAAAGATCGGATGAAAAATGAAAGGCCTATCGTCTTAACGAGGCATAATATAGCATTTGTAACTAAATCAAGGGCCATAACTCCGCTGTTACTGGTCCGATCTGGCTGGTTTTCGAGCTTGTTCAAGCTATCATTGACAATCTGGTAACGTTTGGTAAAGATCAGATGAAAAATGAAGGCCTTATCGTCTTAATGAGTCAAAATATAGTATTTTAACTAAATCAAGGGCCACAACTCCGCTGTTACTAGTCCGATCTGGTTGATTTTCGACTTGTCCGAGCTTTCATTGACATTAACAATCTGTTAAGTTTGATAAAGATCGGATGAAAAATGAAGGCCCTATCGTCTGAAAGAGGCAAAATATAGCATTTTTAACTAAACTCCGCTGATACAGGTCCAATCTGGTTGGTTTTCGAATTTGTCCGAGCTTTCATTGACACTTACAATCTGGTAAAGTTTGGTAAAGATCGGATGAAAAATGGAGGCCCTATCGTCTTAATGAGGCAAAATATAGCATTTATAACTAAATCAAGGGTCATAACTCCGCTGTTAATAGTCCGATCTGGGTGGTTTTCGAACTTGTCCGACCTATCATTGACATTAACAATCTGGTAAAGTTTTGTAAATATCGGATACAAAATGAACGCCCTATCGTCTTAACGAGGCAAAATATAGCATTTGTAACTAAATCAAGGGCCATAACTCCGCTGTTACTGGTCCGATTTGGCTGTTTTTCGAACTTGCCCGAGCTTTCATTGACATTAACAATCTGGTAAAGTTTGGTAAAGATCAAATGAAAAATGAAGGCCCTATCGTCTTAACGAGACAAAAGTTAACGACGGACAACGGACGACGGACAACTTGGCATCCCATAAGCTCTGCTGGCCTTCGGTTAACTATTGGAGATAAAATAAGACAACATGTTACCTGAATCGAGGCCGAATTTCTTGGCTATTTCGTGTTGAAACCTATCATTTGGTCACGTGGGTTGTGCACACCGATTTTAATATTATTATCACCAAGAAATTGCTTAAACGTCTTGTTATAAAACTCCACACCCTTGTCAATGTCTTTTTGAAATTATAATTTAGAAAGCTTTAGTAATTTCTATACCAGTTTTGTTCGTAACTGGAATAAACCAAGCAAATTTACTAAATACATCAATAAGAGTGAGCAGGTCTTTAACACCTTTATTATATTTTGAAAACGATTGCATATCAACTAAATCAGCCGACCATATTTTATCAATTTCATTAACAATCACGCGGCGTTGAGTGAACTTTCTTCGTATAGGTTTATGAAGTTCATTGGCTAGCTTACCAGTCCATCACAGCGCCTTTTCTTCTGTTTTGATGCTCCAATTCAAAGTTTGTATTTAGCACTAATAACCGGCTTGGTTATCAAATTCTTGGCGATTTTTTCTCCAAGTGGTTTGGATTTGCTCGTTTTTAAACCGGCCAGCATGTTTTTATCGCAATGATTTATTACTAGAACTTTCTTCATAAAAGTAAGCATGCTCTTTACAAATAGCATCCAATTCATTTGATGGTTTTCCACTATCAAGCGGATTTCCCGGACCGCAATATTTATAACCAAGAAGTGTTAACCTCTTTTTAGGTAACAGAGGGAGCAAAGCTTTATGATTATCAATACTTCCATCTTGTGTACTTTTAACAAATTGTGTTTTAGTACTACCACAAGATACGCAAGTTTTAACCTTCTTCTACCATTTTTTGCTAGAATATACTGAGGATCGACATTTTCTCTAATAATCTTTTCTTTAACACTGTAACTTATATACGGCATATGATTAGAATACGATTTTATGATGTTTTCATTTTCTATGGGTTTGTAAGGTTTAATATTTTATAAAGAATATCGTAAACACTATTTCATTCTTGCAACTTTTTAATAAAGAACAAGCAAAAATACCCACATAGGTGTGACACTTGTTTTATATTGATACTAAATAGTGTTGTATTCTATGTTGGGTATGTACGTTAAAACTTCTTTTGGTGGACTTAAGCCAAACGGATCAAAGTAATACTCATTACAGTAGCATGTCCAGTGTGTACCAGGTCCAGTATAATCATCAAGATTAATAATGCCGCATTCTTGTTAATTTTGTTTTGTTGGTAATTTGTTTTTTCTAAACACTCCCCTGAATTTCTGTATACCTAATTGCTTAACCCACTTTATTATGCTTAAAGCTACACAATCCCGATAAAAGGCACACTAGAACTGAACAAATCTAACGGTTATTACGCATGTTGTACTAAGTGATTACTGTATACGTGTGGGTTCATATATACAACATGCGCACCACCTAAATTCACTGAATATTAATGAGATAAGGCGGTACTGTATGAGACGCTTCAGGTACTTTGTGAATCGACCACTGGTCTTATAACGGGTATAAAAGTTGATTTTAGCAGACGGCATTTTACCACCGAACTGATGAGACCAATCTTCAGTAGAAAGACCTAATAAGAAATACAAGTCATTAGAAATTGAAAAGGAAGCTATAGATGTACTTACTCAAACAACCTTATAAGTCCATATTTATATATAATCCAAAACAATACCTATCATTAAACGTAGCCTTTCCAACTATCGCGTTGCATCAAATAAACTATTATATACAAATAATCCTCCATTTTTATGTGTATGTGTGTGTGTGTGTTTGTGTGTAGTGTATATTGACTCTTAATTAATGCAAGAATTGAAATTTTGAAATTGAAAATAAAATGGATAGAGAGACACAGAGAGACACAGAGACGGAGAGAGAGACAAAGAGAGTCAAAAAGAGGGAGAAAGAATGAGAGAAAGAGAGACACACACACACAGAAAGAGAGATACAGAAAAAGAAAGAAAGCGAGAGGGAGGGAGGGAAAAAAGTGAGAAAAGGGGAGAGAGAGCGGGGGAAGGAAGGAGTGGGGTGGAAGGCATTGAAATAGAGAGAGAGTTCCTATATAGTCTTACAAACATAGGCGTAAGAGCCGGAGGACTCCTCACCCCAATGTTTCGGGGTGGGGCCCAATATTGATGTTTTCACGAAACAAAAAAAAATGCAACACAAAAGTATGAATTGGCAATCTGAACATTAAAATTCTGATTGATAATATTTCAAAATCGAAGAAAATATGAAAGATGTCAGCTTCCGTCTGTAAGACAGGGTAAGTGTTAACTAAAAACCGAAAGTTTTAGCATAACAATTAAGTTCAAATACTAGTAATTAGCCTTTCCTAATTTCATTGATTTGTAAAGTAATTTTGAATGAAAACTGGCCCGTAACCAGCCCTGAAATTTATCCGAGGCATATCCCTTATGTTGGTGTCCAGTGACAATCTCCACCCTAGATTTTGTTTTAATTTCCTTCAATGTGTTGCATTTGCCCCCAGGGTCCTTATATACTAGTATATAGTTGTTTTTATGTAAAGTATGTACATTCCCAAAATTCAACCAAGGCAAATACCTCTGTGTGCCCCAGTGTAGCTACGGACATGTTGAAAAGCAATGGTTTATATTCACGGTGGACAGACGTAACGGACACTGGCTGATCAAAACAGCGTTACCTTGATCCCGGTCACTCATGTAAAGGACCCTGGCGGGTAAAAACACGTAAACTATTAAAACAATTTTGCTGAAAAATAACTACTTTTGCTCGGAAGCATTGGTCCTTTCGACATTAATATGCAAATGAGCTACTTTATCCCAGGTTTGCAAAGCTGGATGTAAGGGGTCCAAACGGGGTTTATAATATTTCGAGATAAAATAGATCATCTTGTTTCTTGTCTTAGTAGAAAAAAAGCATAGGCCCAAACATCACATTCTTCAATTTTCTTTCCATTTCCCACAGCTTATTTACAATTTAGATGGTATTTGTCTGATCCGGAGAACTATTTCTTCTCTACACAAGGCCATGGCCCCTATGAATATGCATACAGTGAGTGGGATGTGTTTTTATCTCTTTTATGCGAATGAACACCCAATCAAAATGACAGCTGACGCTCTCTCTGTATGTTAGCGTAGTGATACATTTCGTCAGTGACGATCTGTTGAGGCTTCTAGCGTGCTCGAATTTTGTCGAATTAGGGGTTTGAAAAGCCCCTAGTCCAAAAACGACTAGATATGTTCCCCTGTTCGAAATATCTCGGTCTGATATCAGCAGTGGAAGATAAAGCTGCGACATTTTCAATTGGGTGGGGTTTATGCGGGGGTCAACTTATGGAAAAAGACAATGTGCTGAGATATTTTAAAGATTTTTACATTTAACGAGTTTTCACCCTCCAAACATCGGCGAGGAACTCGTACACTTCAAGGGGGCTGGCGTGGTCTACTTGATGGCACGTTGCATTTGACCCGGATGAAGCCTTATCGCCGCAAGTCTAACATTGAGTAAAACATGTTCCTTTATTCTCGTCCATCGGATTGGTATGTACACCTGTTCTGTGTTTCGGAGTCTATCCTTGGAACAATTTGCTCAAAGAAAAATATATTCGTAAGTAAGATTAGGGCAGCTTCTCGGATTTGTATGTATCCTTCCTTTCTTTTGGGCGACCGGCTATAAATATTGTTTTATTCCCAGATACGCTGTGGTTCGTTTTTTCCCCATTATTTTATATCTTATTTGACGCTGACATGTTGATGATATAATCTGAATCCTTATATTCTCTCGTCCCTACTTTTTCATTTGATTGTTGTTGTTTTTGTTGTTTTTTATGTATTATCTTTTGTTTTATTTTCGGATTTTTACCGACAGTGTGTACACAGCTGCGTGCTCTAAGATAATGCCTTTTGAATAAACTTTTTTTTTTAAATATTGAATGTTGTTTAACGGATCATCAACACAGTATAGGTTATTTAGAGCCGCCCCAGAGAGAGAGGAAGGATACCTAGGAATCCGGGAACCGTGCCCTACTCTTATTATCGAATAGATTCCTATGGTTCTTTAACGTGCTCGGAGGACAGACCGATACACGAGACCGCCCGGTTTACGTCCTCATCCGACAGACGAGGCTAAGGGAAAGTGTCTTACCCAAGAACACACCGACGAAACTCAGTGACACCACGGAGGGTTGAACCCGGGGCCTCCGGTTACAAATATAAAAACTCTTTGAGGTCATTGTCGTGTAAAACGGCGACAAAAAACGTCATGCAGCTCGCTGCGGGGAAAGTAAGTTTGGTTAATGTCTATTGCGGGCCCATAGTTTATTTTGGTTAATGTCTATTGCGGGCCCATAGTTTATTTTAGGGTACTGTCGACGGAAGACAGGTCGTGACGAGAGAATTATCTCAAGGCGCAAATGTATATACACGAAGGTAGGTCCGGAGTACATTTGTTTAGTATTGTACCTTGTACGACATAGATGCATTTAGCCAAACTAACCACAAGATTCTATCACTATAACAAGATCGCACCCTCTACATTCAATATTGGGCTGTTCTTTTATTTTCCATCATGCTGTCGCATGAATGATTTTAGTACCGGTGGTCCAGAGTGGTGAGGCACTGTTTCAAGTTCACCGCTACGTCGTGGGTATGAATCCAGCTCGTTCCCAGATGTCATGAGGCATGCAGTACTTGTCCTACTTATGAAAATGTGGATGGTCTGCCTTGCCTCCCCCACGAAAAAATCGACCATCATATATAACCTAAAATGTGCTGAAGATGACTTAAAACACCATGTAACCAATAGATGTTGTTTTTTTATTGTTTGTTTTGGTGGAGCCATAGTCCCGATCGTCGTTTTCTCTTTAATCTGAAGGTATATAGAAAACAATTTATCAACCAGGATCCGGTGCTAAAGATACAGATGGTGTCCGTTGCCAGAATCTCAAGCATTTTTTACAAAGCAACCAGGGTCCGGTTCTCTGAAATTTAGACATGATGTAAATATTTACAGATTTTTAGACTAAACAGTTATCTTTATTGAACAACAGCAGTTGCAAACCAGTTTGGGATCACATTAAATCAGTCAGAGAGAACATATGGAAGTTTGGCTTTTTAAAGTCATCAACTTTGTATCGACCGGTTAAGAGTAAGCTTGTTAAGAATTATTCTGCATTTGTTGTACATAAGAAAATGCATTTCGAAGGATATGATATTCAAAAATTCCGTCGCATAATTTTTTTTCTTATACATACGATACTGTATCTTTATGTTCGAACTTTTTGACACCAGTTTCCATTTACCAACCAGGGTCCGTTACAAGTGCAACCAGAATCAAGGTAAAGCAGTTTTGAGCAACCAGGGTCCGTTATGTCTATCCACCGTGATATTAGCAGTCTTCGCGAATGAGCATATTTATGTAAAGTAACTTAATTAATACGACATTGTTAATCGGCCTCCGTAGCGCAATAGGTTAACGCGCTGTCTTAGTATCCTTTCGTCGTTGCGGACGGTGTTCTAGCCCAGGCCTTAGCACTTTTAAAAACTTTTTTTTTTATGAATTTTCTTTTTTATGAAGAAGTAGTATTCAAATGCCTTTAAAATTCGTCAGATTTAATTATTAACAAACATATGCATAATACCTCGCACACGAGCACGGTTTAGGCACGCACCCACAAAAGCTCGCACGCAACAGCGATCCATTTTTTTACGAATTGTGACTCTTATTATTTCCCAAGAAGCTCCGGAATTGAAAAGTGCAACTGAAGGATAGACGGATGGGCGACCTTCATGTGTATACCCCTTCCTCACATCCTGAAAACTACGATTTGCCAGAAATAATATTGCTGGTCTTTTTCCAACAAAAGAAAATTCCATATATATAACTTAATTTGAACAATATCCTCCGAGTGTCTCATTGTAAACAATAATTTCTCCCTGTCCCGTGTCAACACTTGAGCATGTATTTCACGTTACATACTATTGGCTACTGATACACGCTCTCTGTATATGTATACATGTATAATACGTGTGTGATTTTGGATTATTTGAAGGATATTTTAGGGAAAAAGTATATACAATATATGGAACATATGTGGAATACGCGGGTAAGTGTTTATAATTCTCTACATAGTGATGTATTTACGTTTTTACTTGTTCCCTTTCGTTCAACAATACAAACATGTATATAGTTACATTGAACGCCATTAAATATCCTCATCGAGTTGAATAGTCTGTAGTTATCGGATATCTGAGCAAATTGCTATATAAACGTTTAGGTTTATATACCCGTAATCGCTGGGTGGTACAATTTCAAAGTTACCGAAGCGTTTATCACGCCTATTATGCAAATGCCTCGATATACGCTATGACAATATACCAGTCTAAACAATGTAGACAACACAACCAGCAAAGAACTTCATCTATAGGCGTTCTTATGTTTAAAACAACTTGAAATTGTATTATTTTATCGGGATTGTGTAGCTTTAAGTAAAAAATAGGCTAGTTTTTGATAATTAACTTTTTTTTACGAGTGGGATACTTCAATATGGTCTCATTTGCGAGTCTACTTGTAAATCATTTCCACGATCAACTCTCAGGCATTTGCCTACTCTCAATCATTTCCCTTTCCTACCTACTTGTAAACCTTTTCCAGTCAAGCCACTATTAAGAGATCCAATTAAAGGAATTCCTAATGATGCAACCAGTCCAAGAAATCCTCCGTCTTGTTGTTGTTGCACTGTTAGTTTAATAGGGCAGCAACTTTTTTACTTTTTAATATTTTTACTTTGCGACGATGTTAGCACACTTGATTCAAGTAGTGCTTGTTTTTTATCACTAGGGATCATCCGGGTGGTTACCATTCCATTTCCGAATAGTTTACCGATTACAGTATTTGCAAAACCGCTAAATCTCCTGTTGCTAGTGGTGCTAATACTTTTGGAGCGAATTTAGCAACTGTTGGTAATATCGTTTTAGTCAACAAACCAACTAATGCTCCCAAAAAGCCTCCATTTTTAGACCGAGATCTCATTTGCGATTTTGATATATTTATGTCTAAGCCATGTCCATTTCTCATGACCTTGTTCATGTTTTTAATTTTAGTTGCTGTCAACAACAAAGGAAAATCCTCGGTTAGTTGGTTATTTTTTAACCCGAGTGTTAATTGTTGTCATATGCTTTTGAACTTCTCTTTTGCCGTTCTGTTAAATTTACTGAATAATTTTGGTAAGTCATTATAAGTTAGATTAAACTATGACTAATTCATTTCCAACAGTATCAATAACGACATCTTCCTCGTACAAGACCAAGGCATACACTTTATATCTAGCGGTAGGAAGGGTATTTAATTTATATCTCTTTTATTTTTTTTTTCGATCAAAACTGACCTTATTTCCCTTGTAACTTAAATCGAATATATCATTCCGAAAAGACTTTTAAAATTAAGCGCATTTAGTAAAGTTCCAGTGTTTTTATGTTTGTAAGAATAATTAATAACATCTCTTAATATTCTTATAATATTATCATAACTGTATTCAGTTTCTGAATAATAAACTCCATTTCCAACTTCCAATCTAGCTGATTGTAAATAGCAATTAGCATCAAGGTCATTCAGTTCAAAGTATCTAAAAGATGAGGATTTTGTGTTTGAAAAGAACTTTTGTCTGATCTTTGCAAATACACAAAAGTGTGTTTGGGATTTTTAACACCAGCCGTTATTCTTAATCCAGATTCAGTTAGTTGAACTTCAACTTTCTTGTATCATTTCACGAAGATAAGGTGCCCACAAAACAAATTTATTATTAATTATTCTACCATCACTACCAGTAGATTTGTAAATTAGCACATCATCAGCCGCCAGATGCAAGTTAATCTGAATTTGACTATGAGGCAGCATGTTTGTTTCCAAACCTTCAAAGAAGGAATATTTGTTTAGTGGAATTATAGAGTTAACTATTTTATTAGTTATGATTAAAGCATGACGAGCTGCAAACCCTAAGTTATAACCATCTTCGGCATCTCGAGATTCTGCTGCAGTCGTGGTGTCTAAATAAAAGTATTCATTTGTTCCGGTTGTTTTTACATAATCGTCAGACATTTCAAGGAAACTTTTGACATTAACAAATCTATGAAGATTATTTCCATCATCAACTGTTTTTTCTGTTTTGCTTTACTTGCATTTGATTAATCAATGAAGCTGCATCATTAATTAAAGCAATTCTATCAGCATCTGCGAAAGCAGCTCCATCAGCAAACACGTTAACTTGAAAACTGATTTCAAAATATGCATTATGCCAATCAAAGTAAGAACTTCCGTCATTAAATGTAAATTGGTAGCCACTTTTCATTTGTCTAGTAGCATTTCCAGATCTAGTTAAGTGGGTATCTAATTGAATAGGTACATGTTCATATCTAGTATTATATCTATCACTTCGAAACATCTATAAACTATTAGTCAGATTTTTTTTTAATAAATCGTTTAATTCTTGTATGAATATTTTAGTTCCTCTTTCGGATAGGAATCTGTTAGTTTTTGTATTTCCATTTTCATTTTCTGCTACAACTTCTGCCATAGCTTCTTTTTTGTTATCAGCCTTTGTGAGTTCTTTTAAAATTATGTCGCCTTTTGATTTAGGTTTCATAATTGAAACTAATTTATCTGAAACTACTTCATCTCCAAGTTTTTTAGAACCACTCCCTACGATTTGGTTACCAGCAGTTTCTTATGCTTTCTTGCCTGCTGTTTTTACAGACTCACTAAATATTTTTGATCCAACTTTTGAAACAATATCAAATACACCAGCTCCCGTTAATCTATCTATTCAACTTATATTACATTAATTCTTTTAAAACAAATCGAAATGACGTATGAACTTCATTAAGATTAATAATTTAACCAAAGAAATCGGTTATGTAAATAGTAATACTGTAAATGATTGTTTTTCTCACTTCGCAATATCCAACTACTCTTATCGGTTCATCTTTCAAAGGATATGACCTCGTAAGGTCAGCTGTACTTATTTCGTAAATAACATCCCCGTATGATCCATCAACAATAGCATTACTTTTCAAATCAAAGTGGATATACAAAGTATCAATAGAATGTGTTATGTTGGGTACTACTGTCCCAAATTTAGTTTCTCTAATAACTGCATCTTTGTTAAAGCCAATTAAGGTGTGAACGTTTGATTTTCTTAGACATTTTCTATATTTTTTTCTGCATAACAGATTTTCTTTAAACTTTTTGTACAGTAAGTCTGTTATATATATAGACAGAATAGGCAAAAATAATGGTAGGTCACCATGATTGTTAAAATTTTAAAAAATAATTTGTAATGCCACAGACAGACGTCAATCTGTCCAAAACGTTGAACAAGTCCATGAAATAGCTAAATAAGACATTTTTGAAGTCTAATCATTTATTCATTGGTCACAATTCTGCTAAAATTGTATTAAAGTAAAGAACATTTAATTACAATAACATTTAAAGCTCATCTTTATGTAAAACCTATATTTTTTTACAAAATCTGTTAAGACCATTACCACAATTTATGCACAAATTAGCCCATAATGATACAATTTCCTTTTTTTTTTGTATGTTCCCAATAATAGAATTTGTTTAAACTTTCTAAGCACATAGTTTAACATATATAAAAACAAAATGTGCAATAAAAATGATAGGTCCCCATGCTTGTTTAGAAATCTTTTTTGAAACCCTACCCCTATGCTAAAAGGCCAAGTTTTGTATAAAATTATATAGAAATGGTATATTTTCCTTTTTTGTTATGTTCCTAATAACAGAATTTGTTCAAACTTCCTAGGCACTTATTTGAACATATATTTAGACAATATATGCAATTAAAATTAATGGTCACCATGCATATTGAGATTTAATATTGGTTTTTGGAACCGTACCATTACGCTTAAATTTTTTATTTTTTTTGGAATTTTTACAAAATGCTAAATTTTTCCTATTTTATGTATCTAATAATAGGCCTTTATTTAAATAAAGAAATAAAAATTCAAAAAAAAAAAAATACAACTAAACATCAAAAGCAACATTCCTGTAAATCTGTAGGAAAATCCATCCAATAGTTTTAGAAGAGAAGTCCCCCAAAGTAGCTGCGCACGGAAAACTACCGAAAATGCCTTTAAATCAAGTACGAAATTATTATGAATGGTAACTAAACATTTGAAACTTGATAAATCAAATTCAATTATTATTGCAACAGATGAGTCAGCAGCTAAATCACCGTTTACACTCAATGTTTCTTTAATATAAGTATCGATATCAGCATAACTGTAATTCTCATTTTGGAAAATAATATCGTTCCAATATTTTCCATTGTGATACCTTATCACTTTATTACTAAAATCCTCGCTAATATTGTACCATGAGTAAGTCTTAGAATTAATATTATCAAGCCCAAATTTATTTTTGTCTAATATCAATGGCCTGTCATAAATTGTAAAGTTGTAAATGTACTCGGTGTGTTAGCGTTATTAATTATTGCAGCTCTTTCTGATAATACATTTTTTTGCCCCATTTATAATATAGATAAAATAGAACTTATATATATCATTTTAAAACTTGATTTTTCAAAATCGAAATTTGAGTGGTGTCACATTTGGTGATTGGTTAAAAGGTACAAAATGTGCTCCAATCAAAACTCATTTCAAATATTTCCTTTAGTATTCGTTCGTCTTTTATTATTGGGTAAATCTATAAAATCCTCCTTTATTTTTATATATATATTGTGAATCGATGATCGAACATTGTACCATATTCTGTTTTTTTTACAATAGAAAATGCTTCAATAAAACTATTGCAAAAGGTTCTTTTAAGTGGTGTTCGTGTTGGGTATGATACATAACCAACGTTATCTTTCATAATACTGATTCCATCTATTGTAGCATCAAAAACTATAATCTCGCCTGGATTGTCTACTTTTACTCTTAAATCATTAATTATCTCAAGAAGTGCTGTGTGGCGACTATCAGACTTTTGATTAAACTCTTTGATAAGTGCTATTTAATTATCAAAAGCTTTGCTTTTTTCATTTTGGGCAGCTCTCATTTGTTTTGAAGCATCAGCAATATCAGCCTCTAGTTTATTGTCAACCATTTTGTTCAGAGTAGTCAACCATTTTCTTTTTGATCTCTTCAAACTCTTTGATGATATCGTCGACGTTAGTGTTTATCTGCTCATTTAATCTGAGCTATTTCGGTAGCAAAAGCAGTTCCCATTTGTTTTGTAGCATCAGCAATAGCAGCTTCAAGTTCATTGTTATCAACCATTTGTTTATTGATTTCTCGAATTCGCTCATTAATACGTTCAACACCAACTTGTATTTTTTCACCCAACTTTTTTATAGAGACCGCTATCTGCAAATCCATCTTCATTTTTTCTAACTCTTTTAAAGTATCACCCAGTAGTTTTATTTCGTTTTTTAAACCGTTCTGAATGTCAACCATTTTCTCACGGTTTGTCTGTAACTGCTTTTGTATTTGACTTTATTTTGTAATCAACACCGGTTGTCAATTATTTCATAATTTCTGGAGTTTTATCAATATTAATATCGCCTATAATCTTTCTTATTCTTTTTAAAGTAAAGTGTTTCGTTGCTACATCATCTGCATCTGCTGGATTAACAACATTGATAATTCTATTTTTATCCATGTTAAAATCACTTTTTAATTTTTTTTTCTGATTTTTACCAGATATTTCTGTTTTACACAATACCAAAACTTGTAATATTAACACTGCCTGAACTAGCTTCCTCACTTCCAAGATCATTAAAAGCCTGATCTTGGCTAACATCTTGTTCATTGGAAAGCATACCCATCACACGATTAACTGGAGTTGCGAAAAATATATAATAAGAACAATTTAATGGGATATCTTTAGGAGTTTTATAATAAGATTGCGATAAATAAATTACACAACAATTATTATGTCTGCCTTGGATAAATAATTGATAATATCGTTTTGGTTGCGCTCACAAACATAATCATCCAAAATGATATATTTTGAGTATCAGAATCCAAATAATTCACGGGATAACTTCATCATTTGAACATTCTAATTTGTCTTCGACTGGAATTTTATTATTTTTTGCTATTTTTTCAAGTTCTTGTGACAAGACCTTGTACTTCGACTGTTCAAAGTTTTTAGCAAACAAGTAAATCTTGTCATAGTAAACTAAAGACAGCTAGCTGAACATTTGGTTACGCTTCCAGAAATACTTCAACAGTTGGCTATACTTCCAGATTAGCTGCCCACCCAAGCGTTGAGCCTTAGGCCAACCACCACCCATGATCCCCTTGGCACCAGCACCACCCGTTCCTCAAGCCAAGGCCAAGCAACTGGCTATCAGGCCCACCGCAGATCCCAAAGCCCAAGCTAAGCTGTCTCATTACAGAGGGGAACTGAAGCAAGCGCTAGAGTCTTGGCCTAAATTAAGAAAAGCTTCGGAGAGAGTTCTTAAACCGAAGCCTGGCGAAACTGAGGAAACATTTTTACTTCAGAAAATCAAAGCAAACAGGAGCCCGAGGAAGAAGAATGGGAAGATATACGCAAAGAACCTGCTCTAAGGAACCCAATCAAATGTATGACGTTGACTTAGATCACGCCCTCTAGCCCCAGGTTGAGCAGAACTCAATATTCATAAAATCAATAGTACATAATTTTAACCATCCCGAAGATGGCATGCATATGGCGGTGGACATAGAGATATTTTCTTCCCCCATGTCCAGCGGCATATGTTCCCAGTATCTAACAAAATACTATGCCCCGAAGAGGGAAATAAACAAAATGGAATTGAGTTGGGAGCAGCGTAAAAAGCATACAGATAATGTTAATTACATGGGACTTACATTTCCTGTTACTATAAATCAGATCCCAAAAATAGAAATCCAAAACAATATACGTTTTAATATATTTGGGTATCGAAATAAGCAAGTGTATCCTTTATGCGTATCGAAAAATAAAGTAGAAAATACTTGCTTTTAATTAATGAAAAAGACAAAAATCTTTTTTTGTGGATAAAGGATTTTAACCGATTGACGTATAATCAAACCATGCATAAGGATAACAAGAGCTGTCGGAGAACAGCGCAGCTCGACTATTCGATTTTTCAGAGAATAATACATTTATAGCTAGTATATACCATCAGAAAACAAGGCTACAACAATGTGGAGTGGGGTTGGGAGCACAACATAACTATGAGTAAGAATTGACCAAAACTACACAGAAATATGTAAAAAAATAAATAAAAATAAAAAATTCCGTGTTTTAAGTGGGGTGCGGGATGTGGGTGGGAGAGAGGTGGGGGTGGTTGGTGGGGGGAGTGGGGGTGGGCAACATGTTTAAGAATTGACAAAAACAACACAGAAATATGTAAAAAAAAAGAAATAATAGAGTTTTAAGTGGGTGTGTGGTTGGGGGAAGCGGGGATGAGTGGCGAGAGTGGGATGGGGAGGGGGAGGGGAGGGGAGAGGCCAACATATATGTGTAAGAATTGACTAAAACAACAAAGAAATATGTAAAAAAAAATATTATAGATTTTCAAGTGGGTGGTGGGGGGAGCGGGGGGAGAGCTGGGGTGAGAGGCGGGAGTGGGTTGTGGGGGAAGGGGAGGGGGCAACATATATGTGTAAGAATTGACTAAAACAACAAAGAAATATGTATAAAAAAATATATATAGATTTTCAAGTGGGGTGGGGGGGGGGAGCGGTGGTGAGAGGCGGGAGTGGGTTGTGGGGGGAGGGGAGGGGGCAACATATATATGTAAGAATTGACTAAAACAACAAAGAAATATGAAAAAAAGTTTCAAGTGTGGGGGGTGAGAGGGGGGTGCGGGGGAGGGGGCGGGGGGGGGGGGGAACATATATGTGTAAGAATTGACAAAAGCAACACAGAAATATGTAAAAAAAATAAAATAGTTTCAAGTAGGGGTGGGGTGGTGGGGTGGTGGGGAGCGGGGGTGAGAGGCGGGAGTGGGTTGTGGGGGAGGGGCGGGGGAGGGGCAACATATAAATGTAAGAATTGACTAAACCAACAAAGAAATATGTAAAGAAAAAAGAAAATTCAAGTGGGGGGGAGAGGCGGGGTAGGGTGGGGGGTGCGGGGGAGGGGGCGGGGCAACATATATGTGTAAGAATTGACAAAAGCAACACAGAAATATAGATATATACATGCTTACATGCAAACCTAGATCTGCCTTTATTGCACATTTTATGGGCCATCACAATTTGGGTTCCATGGGAGCCCAGAATTTGCAGAAGACAAAATTACTTACCCAACCCTTTACAACATACTATAAGGAAACCAATTCCAAAATTTAGTTCAGCTAGGACAAGAAATGTAAGAGATATAGACCTGTAAACACAGCTTACACGCAAAATTTGATGTGAAACAGACATATTTTAAGGGCTATCAGAATTTGGGTTCCATGGGAGCCCAGGGGTTACAGGAACCAAAATTACTTAAGCAGCCCTTATGATAATGCTATAAGGAAGCTAATGACCAAATGTGGTTGTGCTAGGGTAAGAATTGTAAGAGATATAGACTTGTAAACACAGCTTACACGCATAATTTGATATGAAATGGGACACATTTTATGGGCTATCATAATTTAGGTTCCATGGGAGCCCATGGGTTACAGGAACCAAAATTGCTTATGCAGCCCTTAAGATAATGCTATAAGGTAGCCCATGAACAAATTTGGTTGTGCTAGGATAAGAAATGTAAGAGATATAGACTTGTAAACACAGCTTACATGCAAACCTTGATGTGGGACGCCGACGCCGACACCAACGACGCCGACGCCGGGGTGATTACATAAGCTCTCTTATTCTTCGAAAAGTCGAGCTAAAATTGGTTTTGTAAAATGTGTTTGCAGTGCTTCGGAACGGAAAATGTGCTGAAAAAGCATGAGCCTGATTGTCTTTCACTAAACGGCAAGCAAGCAAAAAAAAAGTCAAATGAAAAGGTTTATTTTAAAAACTATGACAGGCAATTAATGTTCTGTTTGTTATATATGCTGACTTTGAAGCAATAACTGAAAACGTTTTTTCAGTTTCTAACGATTCCAAAAACTCATATACAGAAGCCTATCAAGAAAATACTGATTGCAGCTATGGATACAAAGTTGTTTGTTGCTATGATGATGCATATTCTAAACCGGTTGTGACATACAGAGGACCAAATGCTGTTTATAAATTTATAAAAAAGATAATAGAAGAAGAAACATATTGCATAAAAGCTATTTTGCGACATTTTAAAAAAGACTTAGAAATGACAGAATCGCAAGAAAAAGAATTTTAAAAATCTAAAAATGTCATATTTGCGGGTAAAGCTTATGTAATGGGCGATAAAATGGTTAGGGACATTGTCACATAACTGGGACGCTCAGAGAAAGTTCTCATGAGATTTGTAATCTTAGTTTCAGGTTAACCAGAAAGATACCTGTTGTATTTCAAAACTTGAGAGGATATGATTCTTGTTTCAAAATGCAGCATATCGGAAAGTTCAAAAAAGAAACAAATGTTATACCGAATAACATGGAAAAGTATATGGCTTTCATGTTGGGAAAATAGTTGGTGTTCATTGACAGTTTTCAATTTATGTACCAATCACTTGAAAATTGAGTGAAAAACATCCTGTCATTTAAATACACTTCGCAAAAGTACTCTGGTGAAGGTAGAACTGGTAAAAAGAAAAGGTGTTTATCCTTATGACTATATGAGTAGCTTTGGGCGCTTCGGGGAAAAACAATTACCTGATAAAACTAGCTTTTACTCTCAGTTAAATGATGAGCATATCTCAGATGTAGATTATGAGCAGGCTTAAAAAATGCATGTTTGAAAATGACTGGGAATAAACTTGATTCGATTACTGATATTGATCAATATCTGCTACAAAAAGGATTAAGAGGTGGCATTTATAAGTTATATTGCAAACAGATATTCAAAGGCTAACAATAAATATATGAAAAACTATGACAGTAAGAAAGTAAGTAAATATATAATGTAAAATATATAATGTACCTTGATGCTAACAACTTGTACGGATGGGCAATGTGCCAGCCATTACCTACTGATAACTTTAAATGGGTTGATAAAATCGAAGAAGGAATATCAAATTACATTGTAGAGTGTGATCTAGAGTATTCCAAAGAATTACATGACCTGCATAATGATTATCCTCTTGCTCCAGAAAGTCTAAATACAAAAGACTAATGATTGTCAGATTATTGTAAAAGTTTAAAAGAAAAGTTTAACTTAGGATCTAGCAAAAACAAACTTGTTACGACATTACATATTACAAAAATGTAGAACTGTATGAAAAGTTGGGATTAAAGGTTAGCAAAATACAGTTCGATGAGTCAACATGGTTAAAAGTATACATCGACTTCAACACCACCAAAATGACAGCAGGAAAAATGCTTTCGAGCAAGATTTTTTAAGCTCATGAACAATTATGTGTTTGGTAAAACAATGGAGAACTTGAGAAAAAATGCTAACACATGATGAAGTTTTTAAAATATGCAGCAAGACCATCATTTATTTCATGTAAAATGTAAATGAAAATTTATTTGCCATAAACAGAATAAAAGAAAAGACTAATTTTAAATCGTCCTTGTTATGTTGGTACGTGTATTTTAGCTTGTGTAAAAAGCTAAGTTTTTACAAGAACAAGGATTTTTTTTTGATAATAGTGATTATGATTCGAAAAGCAAATTTTATTTTGATGAAAACAAGCACGTTATTGGTAAAATGAAAGATTAGACTTGCGGTATACCAATTGTTGAGTTTGTCGGATTACGAAGTAAATTGTATGTTTTAGATAATGAAGTCAACACAAAGAAATGTAAAGGTGTTAAAAAACAGAGTTGTTAAAAAGCAAATAGCACACAATGATTACAAAAACATTTTATTCTCGGCAACAGAGGCTCACCATCAAATGAAAGTTATCTGATCTAACAAACTTGAACTAAAAAGTTTTAAATGTGTTGGTGGGGCTTGATAGCACAGTGCCATGCCGGCTCGGAACTGATTATCCCAGCTCGGAACTGATTGGAAGTTGTTTCGATCAGTTTTTCCTGGTGATTTTAATTTGTTTTGCATGCCGCAACACGCAAATTTGCCATCTCGTCATGCGAGGAACTCCGAGGGGAAACTGCGCCTATACTCCCTCTTTCTAAACTACTAACAACGGACGAAGGCGGACGGACAAAAAGCGGTCACAATAGTTCACTTTGTGCCCTTATAAAGGCTGTTGGAAATTAAAGGGTATCGGAAATTAGAAAATGTATTTTTGTCTACAATCTTGAGTACTGCGACATTGAACTCCATTTACGTTTTAATATAGAATAAATAACACTCTTTCTTTAATCAGGTAACTTTAAATTCAAACGTTATCTCTTGTTTCGCTTTTGTTACACGAATTTGTCTTGGAGAATTTTGTAAGCAGCTATTCGGAGGATATACGTGTCTTTCTATAAGAAATACTTTATTTATCTTGACGTTTTTACACTTTGTCAAAATGAATTATTCATCCATTTGCTTCCTGTAAATGGCCTTGATCTTCTCGTCAATATTTGTAAAGTACTGTAACCTTATTAAACATTCCTTGGCTGCAGGTACGTTTCCAACACTGAATGAGTTTGATATCTCCTTCACACACTTGTCAATTCTAGCCAAATTTATTGCATCGATCTCCGCAATAGCTTCTGTATTACCAGCAGCATTCGCAAGGTCTTCATTAAATTCCATGATCTCCATCAAAAATGCAGGATCAACAGAATTATTTGCTTCTTCTAAAGGATCTTTCCTAAGTTCGAGAAGATACAATCCTCGAGATAACGGTTTAAGTAAAGTGTTATAGGCCTTGTTGATGAAAGAAGACTGATGCTCTGCTACATGCTGTTCCTCCTGAAATAAAATCCACAACAAAATCATCTTTCTTATTTAGAAAATGTGTAGGACCCATCGAATTTGACAAACAAGGTTTGATCAGCACAATTTTTAATAAACGCTTTGTTTCGTTTTGTCAAACACTATGAGTACCAGATATGACAAAAATACATTTTTATTTCAACACTCATGTATACTGCTATAGGTTGCTGAAATGCATTGACTCTGAGCCTATTTTTCATGCTATGTTTCATGCTGCAGATACTTAATAACAAACTGGACTACCTCGTCGCTATTCTTAACTGGTACACACTTCCTTTACAGAAATTGACGATGTAGTTTCCACTGTGACTGAACTAGCTTGGCGTGTATCGAATCCTTATCAAGAAATGTAAAAGTTCACAAAAGTTAGCAAAAGTGCCAAAATTGACACAATATAAAAATGAAGATTTTATCAACATAACTTTTACACGATAATTGGTATGAAATATTGTGACCATAAGCATGGTCCATAAATGTCATCAAGATTGGATTAAAATTACTCAAGTTATTGAGCGGACATGGCAAAAATGGTCAATAATGGTCAATTTACAACAATCCAAGGGCTATAACTCCAGCATTGTAGGTGCTATTTGGCTGGTTATCAAACTTAGGTGAGCATTGTAGGTGCTATTTGGCTGGTTATCAAAATTAGGTGAGATATTAGGCACATCAACATTGTCCCCAAAGTTTTATTAAGATTGAATTATAAATGTTGCAGTTACTGAACGCGAAAATCAGCAATGTTCAATAACCAAAGGGCCATAACTCCGGCATTATATAGGTGCGACCTATACTGAGCAAAAAAAGAAACTTTCCTCCATGTTTAAGTTAAATTACTAAAGATGTCCACCGTTTTCAGTACAAAACCTACACTTACTTATCTGTGGACATCCGCGGACACAATGGCCTCTTTCACCTGCTCAATGACTCCAATCATGAATTTTAATCCAATCTTCATACAACTTGGCCACACTATCTCGGCCAAGTTCGCTAACCAGCTATACTGAGCAAAAAGTTTTGGTGCGTCACGCTAGTAAAGTCGTGAGGGGTCTAAATTAAAAATCACAAAAAATTAAAGGTCTCGGTTAGTATTATGCCCCCTTTACACAGAAGGAGATCGTTAAGCGATACAAAATTGGCCCGATCTCTCTACGATCTCCTAAAACCTCGAATGAGCGATCAAAAATTCAATTTTCGGCAACTTTAATGGCGATCTATAGAGATCATTGAGCGACCTTGGCGATCATTGAGCGCTCATTGAAAGATCGCTGAGAGTTCATTGGGAGACCGATGAGACCGACTATTCGATTTTTCAGAGAATAATAAATTATATAGCTAGTATATACTATCAGAAAACAAGGCTACAACAATGTGGGTGGGGTTGGGGCACAACATAACTATGTGTAAGAATGGACCAAATAAATACAGAAATATGTAAAAAATAAATAAAAAAATCGAGTTTTGAGTGAGGTGCGGGGTGGGGGAGAGGCGGGGGTGGGTGGTGGGGGAGTGTGGGTGGTGAGGGCAACATATAGGTGTAAGAAGCTATGTAAGAATTCACCAAAACAACACAAAAGTATGTAAAAAAAAAATATTTAAAAATATAGTTTTGAGTAGGGATGGGGGAGAGGCGTGGGGTGGAGAGGGCAACATATATGCGTCAGAAGCTATGTAAAAATTGACCAAAACAACACAGAAATATGGTAAAACAAAATAAAAATAATAATATTTCGATTGGGGGGAGTGGGGTTGGGGTGGGGGGTGGGATGGGGGCAAGATAGCTATGTGTAAGAATTGACCAAAACAACACAGAAATATGGTAAAACAAAATAAAAATATTTCGATTGTGGGGAGTGTGGGGGGTGGGGGAGAGGCGGGGGGTGGGGAGGGCAACATATATGCGTCAGAAGCTATGTAAGAATTGACCAAAACAACACAGAAATATGTACTCGAGTTTCGAGTGGGGGGTGGGGGCGGGGGATTGTTGGCGGTGGGGGGGCGGGGGGAGGGGTAGTGTGTGGGAAGGGGTGGAGGGGGTAACATATATGTGTAAGAAGCTATGTGTAAGAAATTACCAAAACAACACAGATATATGTAAAAAACAATAAACATTAAATAAAAATATTCCAGTTTCGAGTGTGTGGTGGGGGCAGGGGCTTGGGAGTGGCGGGTGAGGGGAGGCGGGGGTGGTGAGGGGGCAACATGTGTAAGAATTGAAAAAAGCAACACAGAAATATGTAAAAAAGTGAGAGGCGAGAGTGGGTTGGGGGGTGGGGAGGGGGCAACATATATGTGTAAGAATTGACTAAAACAACAGAGGAATATGTAAAAAAAAAAAAAAAGTGTGAAGGGGGATGGGAGTGGGGGTGGGGGGTGGAGAAGGGAGCCCATGCCCCAATATCGGTGAAGTATGAATAAGATGCATAATGCTATAAGAAATCCCAAACCAAAATTATAGATATATACATGCAAACCTAGATCTGCCTTTATTGCACATGTTATGGGCCATCACAATTTGGGTTCCATGGAGCCCATAATATGCAGAAGACAAAATTACTTATCCAACCCTTTACAACATACTATAAGGAAACCAATTCCAAAATTTAGTTCAGCTAGGACAAGAAATGTAAGAGATATAGACCTGTAAACACAGCTTACACGCAAAATTTTATGTGAAACAGACACATTTTAAGGGCTATCAGAATTTGGGTTCCATGAGAGCCCAGGGGTTACAGGAACCAAAATTACTTAAGCAGCCCTTAAGATAATGCTATAAGGAAGCTAATGGCCAAATTTGGTTGTGCTAGGGTAAGAATTGTAAGAGATATAGACTTGTAAACACAGCTTACACGCAAAATTTGATGTGAAATGGGACATTTTATGGGCTATCATAATTTGGGTTCCATGCTATAAGGAAACCCATGGCCAAATTTGGTTGTGCTAGGGTAAGAATTGTAAGAGATATAGACTTGTAAACACAGCTTACACGCAAAATTTGATGTGAAATGGGACACATTTTATGGGCTATCATAATTTGGGTTCCATGGGAGCCCATGGGTTACAGGAATCAAAATTGGTTATGCAGCCTTTAAGATAATGCTATAAGGAAGCCCATGGCCAAATTTGGTTGTGCTAGGATAAGAAATGTAAGAGATATAGACGTGTAAACACAGCTTACACGCAAACCTTGATGTGGGACGCTGACGCCAACGCCAACGCCGACCCCGGGGTGATTACATAAGCTCTCTTATTCTTCGAATAGTCGAGCTAAAAACGTGTGTCACTTAAGCCGTTTTCGCTATGCTAACCCACCAATTAGAGCACAACGCCCGATAATGACCCGACGTATACTGGTCGCGACGTCACTTTTATTGGAGGCGGGCTGACTGGAGTACTGTTTACGGACGAATATCTCGGTTCAGGCTCAGCCATGCTTATCTTGTCGTCCTGGACAGTCTATCATTGAATGAAGCCTGATGAACACATGTCTTGCGGATGGTTCAAGGTATACAGTACTGGTTCTTCCCAGGAGTAAGTGGGTGGTCTGCTCGAGGTATACAGTACTGGTTCTTCCCAGGAGTAAGTCGGTGGTCTGCTTCCACCACCCTGTAGCCACATTCATTAGTTGGCATTTATCTTCCAACACACTTTAGGCTATGTATGACGGTTGATTTTTAGTAGAGTCATTGAAGGAACAAATTATGTCCTTAGGTGTTAATTGTATATTCAGTCAGTGCAATATACGGATGACCCCATATGTAAATACTCCTCTGACTAGGGAACTTAAAAGGACCAATACGGGAAATAGTTGATAAACTGTGAAAATAAATTATGAGCATTTTGTTTTGTTGGAAAATCATGAACACTGTGTTTGAAATCCGGAGATTGTACACTTAACTCCGGATATTCGGAGAGCGACTGAAAAATCCGGAAATTTGGCAGGCCTGTATTTATACCGTATTAAAATTGCGTGTATTAATACTGAAAAACCTTTGCTCCCCAAGCACCCCAAACAATAGACAGAAGAACTGGTAGGCTAGCCCAGCAGCTTTTTTGTAGCCTCGGGCTACCAAACTAGTGCTTATTTCGACCCCTGCCCTTAGTGATGTCCCTGGAGAAGCCCTGCCCTTAGTGATGTCCCTTCAGGACATTTTACATGTATTTTGAGAAGGAGCCTTTTTAACCTAATTCTGGGGGAAATAATTAATAGGGACATTTGGGAAAGAAAGTACCTAGTACCTGTCGATGATTGCAAAGACATCAATACAAAGTATCTACGCCTTTGATGATTGCAAGTAATAAAATACATATTAAAATAGTGTTTGCGGTAGTTTTTAAGTGGGTTATAATGACATTGGTTTCAATAAAAAAAAGTTGTTTTAACTTGTCAATTTAAAAAACAATCTCATGGATAGTTATGTTCATTTTTGTACAAGGGTAAACTTCTTTTTTTGCACTTTAATCGTACCTATCAATGTTTGCAAGTACTAATGGACATATTGAAATAGTGTCAATCTCATTAAAATCATGCACTTTTGTCACATTACGATTCTCTACACTACTCGTATCAAGCGTAATCAGGATATGATTTTAATGAGTTGAAATAGTGTTTGCGGTCGTTTTTAGGTGGGTTATGATTTTGGTTTTAACCAGGACCCGTTTATATTACATATATTATATCTACAGTCCCTGTTTTAACCAAAAAAAATAATTTTAACGAATTTAAAAAATTACAAAAAAAAATCTGAACGATCCAGTTCATTTTTTTACAGGGGTAAACAAATTTTCTCTTTGCACTTTAATAGTACCTGTCGATGATTGCAGTAATAAAAGACATATTGCAATTGTGTTTGCTGTAGTTTTTAAGTGGGTTATGAATTTTATGTTTAAACAAGAGGCCCAAGAGGGCCTGTGGACGCTCTACTGGCTAATATGGCTCTTATATTACATAATTGTCTGCGATTTGTAAAGGAAATACTGGGAATAGAAAAGCTATATCTACTCGTTTGCTCTACTGGGAAATATCTCCCAGTGGGAGATATTTCCCAGTACGGAACATTGCTCTGCCTTTTCCGTCAGTGGCGGGAATGCCAAATGACATTCCGATTGTTTTAGGGACGTCGTCGTCAGATTCCGCCACTAGGAGATAACGATTACGGAAATTAACGAAGAGTTCCGGTTCCACTTGTTTTGTTTGTATGACGTAACGTCGTCTTGGATGACGTAATGTCGTCTTGGCGTTCTCGTGCAAACTGGTGTAAAAAGGCGTGAATCATTAGATATATTAATAAAATATCATTTTAAATTATGTAATATATAGTTTAATAACCAGTGTTTTTGAGATACTGAAAATATCTCTCTCGGTAGAGAAATGGCCCCGATATAAGAACTCGTGAGGCGTGAATCATTAGAAATATTAATAAAATATATTTTCAGTATCTCAAAAACACTGGTTATTAAACTATATATTACATAATTTAAAATGACATTTTATTAATATTTCTAATGATTCACGCCTTTTTAACTCCATCAAAAATCAACGAGCCGGAAAAAAAACGCGATAGGCACAACTAGAAATCATACCAATAGTTTCTGCTAAGTTTCGTCAAATCCAACAAGGCTTAAAAAAAATCAATAAATAATTAAACCAATTTAAACAAATGAAAGAATGAAATGAAAAACTTAAAAAAAATAAAATAAAATGAAATAAAAAACAAGAGGTCAATGACCTTGAAGCTCTACTGATTGATTTTGATTTCAGGAAGTAGTCGCTACCGACTTGTTTTTTGGAAATCTATTTTTAACTGTGGCGGCCATCTTGAATTTCCGGCCGACCTGAAATTTTGCTAGGATCAATTAGCCATTTTGAGCAACATTCCTGTGAAGTTTCATGAAAATCCGTCAAGTAGTTTCAGAGGAGTAGTCGCTACAAGTTTTCATTATATAACTCTATGTAAACAAAGATGGCCGCTGGTAGCCATGTTTAACGTCAAATCAAAACGATTTTCGACAAGGACCAACATCATGTCATACTGATCATTTTAGAAAAAGTCCCATATCAATATCTCTTATTGTTTTGAAGAAGTAGTCGCTACAAACTTATTTATTTTAAATCTATTTTAAGCTGTGGCGGCCATCTTGAATTTCCGGCTGACCTGAAATTTTTCTAGGATCAACTAGACATCAACAGCAACATTCCTGTGAAGTTTCATGAACATCCGTCAAGTAGTTTCAGAGGAGTAGTCGCTACAAGTTTTTACTATATAACTCTATGTAACCAAAGATGGCCACTGGCAGCCATGTTTAACGTCGAATCAAAATAACTTTCCACAATGATCAACATCATGTCATGCTGATCATTTTAGAAAAAAGTCCCATATCAATATCACTTATAGTTTTCAAGAAGTAGTCGCTACAAACTTATTTTTTAAAAATCTATTTTTAGCTGTGACGGCCATCTTGAATTTCTGGCAAATCTGAAATTTTGCTAGGATCAATTAGACACCAAGAGCAACATTCCTGTAAAGTTTCATGACAATCCGTCAAGTAGTTTCAGAGGAGTAGTCGCTACAAGTTTTTACTATATAACTCTATGTAAACAAAGATGGTCGCTGGCAGCCATGTTTAACGTTGAATCAAAACGATTTTTGACAAGGATCAACATCATGTCATGCTGATCATTTTAGAAAAAGTCCCATATCAATATCACTTATAGTTTTCAAGAAGTAGTCGCTACAAACTTGTATTTTAAAACTCTATTTTTAGCTTTGGCGGCCATCTTGGATTTCACATCAACATGAATTTTTGCTAGGATCAACTAGACTTTATGGGCAACATTTCTGTAAAGTTTCATGAATATCCATCCAGTAGTTTCAGAGGAGTTGTCGCTACAAATAAAAGTTTACGGACAGATAGACGGACCGATAGACGGACCGACGGACGCCGCACCACGGCATAAGCTCTGCTGATCTCTGATCAGTAGAGCTAAAAATCTATTTTTAGCTGTGACGGCCATCTTGAATTTCTGACAGATCTGAAATTTTGCTAGGATCAATTAGACATCAAGAGAAACATTCCTGTAAAGTTTCATGACAATCCGTCAAGTAGTTTCAGAGGAGTAGTCGCTACAAGTTTTTACTATATAACTCTATGTAAACAAAGATGGCCACTGGCAGCCATGTTTAACGTTGAATCAAAACGATTTTCGACAAGGATCAACATCATGTCATGCTGATCATTTTAGAAAAAGTTCCATATCAATATCTCTTATAGTTTTCAAGAAGTAGTCGCTACAAACTTGTATTTTAAAACTCTATTTTAAGCTTTGGTGGCCATCTTGGATTTCACATCAACATGAATTTTTGCTAGGATCAACTAGACTTTATGGGCAACATTTCTGTAAAGTTTCATGAATATCCATCCAGTAGTTTCAGAGGAGTTGTCGCTACAAATAAAAGTTTAAGGACAGACAGACGGACAGACGGACGGCGGACAGACGGACAGACGGACGACGCACCACGGCATAAGCTCTGCTGATCTCTGATCAGTAGAGCTAAAAATCAAAATCAATGAATCAATGGAAAAAATCAATGAAAAATATTTAAAAAAAAAAAATAAAAAAAAATAACAAAAATAACAAGAGGTCAATGACCTTGAAGCTCTACTGTTTGATTTTGATTTCAGGAAGTAGTCGCTACAGACTTGTTTTTTGAAAATCTATTTTTAACCGTGGCGGCCATCTTGAATTTCCGGCCGACCTGAAATTTTGCTAGGATCAATTAGACATTAAGAGCAACATTCCTGTGAAGTTTCATGAAAATCCGTCAAGTAGTTTCAGAGGAGTAGTCGCTACAAGTTTTCATTATATAACTCTATGTAAACAAAGATGGCCGCTGGCAGCCATGTTTAACGTCAAATCAAAACAATTTTCAACAAGGACCAACATCATGTCATACTGATCATTTTAGAAAAAGTCCCATATCAATATCACTTATAGTTTTCAAGAAGTAGTCGCTACAAACTTGTATTTTAAAACTCTATTTTTAGCTGAGGCGGCCATCTTGAATTTTCGGCCGACCTGAAATTTTTCTAGGATGAACTAGACTTCAAGAGCAACATTCCTGTGAAGTTTCATGAACATCCGTCAAGTAGTTTCAGAGGAGTAGTCGCTACAAGTTTTTACTATATAACTCTATGTAACCAAAGATGGCCACTGGCAGCCATGTTTAACGTCGAATCAAAATAATTTTCCACAAGGATCAACATCATGTCATGCTGATCATTTTAGAAAAAGTCCCATATCAATATCACTTATAGTTTTCAAGAAGTAGTCGCTACAAACTTATTTTTTAAAAATCTATTTTTAGCTGTGACGGCCATCTTGAATTTCCGGCCGACCTGAAATTTTTCTAGGATCATGCTGATCATTTTAGAAAAAGTCCCATATCAATATCACTTATAGTTTTCAAGAAGTAGTCGCTACAAACTTGTATTTTAAACCTCTATTTTTAGCTTTGGCGGCCATCTTGGATTTCACATAACATGAATTTTTGCTAGGATCAACTAGACTTGATGGGCAACATTTCTGTAAAGTTTCATGAATATCCATCCAGTAGTTTCAGAGGAGTTGTCGCTACAAATAAAAGTTTACGGACAGACGGCCAGACGGACAGACGACGGACGCCGCACCACGGCTTAAGCTCTGCTGATCTCTGATCAGTCGAGCTAAAAATGAACAAACAAAATGAATAAACAAACAAGAGGCCCAAGAGGGCCTGTGGATGCTCTACTGGCTAACATGGCTCTTATAACATCAATGAAGCGAGGCCACGTTATTTATCCTTGAGCAAGATAATTAAAGTTTCGGGCAAAAGACAGCTTTTTAACTAAATCAAGGGCCATAACTAAAGAATCTGGCAAAGTTTGGTAAAGATCAGATGAAAAATGAAGGCCCTACCGTATTAACGAGGCAAAATACAGCATTTTTAACTAAATCAAGAGCCACAACTCCTCTGTTACTGGTCCGACTGATCCAACATAGAGCTAAAAAAAAAAAAAATCAAAAAAAAATTGTTTAAAAAAACAAGAGGTCAATGACCTTGAAGCTCTACTGATTGATTTTGATTTCAGGAAGTAGTCGCTACAAACTTGTTGTTGAAAAATTATTTTTAGCTGTGGCGGCCATCTTGAATTTACGGCCGACCTGAAATTTTGATAGGATCAATTAGACATCAAGAGCAACATTCCTGTGAAGTTTCATGAAAATCCGTCATGTAGTTTCAGAGGAGTAGTCGCTACAAGTTTTCATTATATAACTCTATGTAAACAAAGATGGCCGCTGACAGCCATGTTTAACATCGAATCAAAATGATTTTTGACAAGGACCAACATCATGTCATGCTGATCATTTTAGAAAAAGTCCCATATCAATATCACTTATAGTTTTCAAGAAGTAGTCACTACAAACTTATTTTTTAAAAATCTATTTTTAGCTGTGGCGGCCATCTTGAATTTCTGGCCGATCTGAAATTTTTGCTAGGATCAATAAGACATTAAGAGCAACATTCCTGTAAAGTTTCATGAAAATCCGCCAAGTAGTTTCAGAGGAGTAGTCGCTACAAGTTTTTACTATATAACTCTATGTAAACAAAGACGGCCGCTGGCAGCCATGTTTAACGTTGAATCAAAACGATTTTTGACAAGGACCAACATCATGTCATGCTGATCATTTTAAAAAAAGTCCCATATCAATATCACATAGTTTTCAAGAAGTAGTTGCTACAAACTTGTATTTTGAAAAATTATTTTTAGCCGTGGCGGCCATCTTGAATTTCCGGCCGACCTGAAATTTTGCTAGGATCAATTAGACATCAAGAGCAACATTCCCGTGAAGTTCATGAAAATCCGTCAAGTAGTTTCAGAGGAGTAGTCGCTACAAGTTTTCATTATATAACTCTATGTAAACAAACATGGCCACTGGCAGCCATGTTTAACGGCGAATCAAAACGATTTTCGACAAGGACCAACATCATGTCATGCTGATCATTTTAGAAAAAGTCCCATATCAATATCACTTAGAGTTTTCAAGTAATAGTCGCTAGAAACTTGTATTTTAAAAACCTATTTTTAGATTTGGCGCCTATCTTGGATTTCACATCAACATGAATTTTTGCTAGGATCAACTAGACTTCATGGGCAACATTTCTGTAAAGTTTCATGAAAATCCATTCAGTAGTTTCAGAGGAGTAGTCGCTACAAAAAAAAGTTTACGACAGATGGACGACGGACACTGCACCACGGCATAAGCTCTGCTGATCTCTGATCAGTTAAGCTAAAAATCAAAACATAAATAAAAAAATAAACAAAAATAAAAATATAAAAATAAAACAAGAGGTCAATGACCTTGAAGCTCTACTGATTGATTTTGATTTCAGGAAGTAGTCGCTACAGACTTGTTTTTTGAAAATCTATTTTTAACCGTGGCGGCCATCTTGAATTTCCGGCCGACCTGAAATTTTGCTAAGATCAATAAGACATTAAGAGCAACATTCCTGTGAAGTTTCATGAAAATCCGTTAGGTAGTTTCAAAGAAGTAGTCGCTACAAGTTTTCATTATATAACTCTATGTTAACAAAGCAGCCATGTTTAAGGTCAAATCAAAACGATTTTCGACAAGGACCAACATCATGTCATACTGATCATTTTAGAAAAAGTCCCATATCAATATCTCTTATTGTTTTGAAGAAGTAGTCGCTACAAACTTATTTATTTTAAATCTATTTTTAGCTGTGGCGGCCATCTTGAATTTCCGGCCGACCTGAAATTTTTCTAGGATCAACTAGACATCAAGAGCAACATTCCTGTGAAGTTTCATGAACATCCGTCAAGTAGTTTCAGAGGAGTAGTCGCTACAAGTTTTTACTATATAACTCTATGTAACCAAAGATGGACACTGGCAGCCATGATTAACGTCGAATCAAAATAATTTTCCACAAGGATCTACATCATGTCATGCTGATCATTTTAGAAAAAGTCCCATATCAATATCACTTATAGTTTTCAAGAAGTAGTCGCTACAAACTTATTTTTTAAAAATCTATTTTTAGCTGTGACGGCCATCTTGAATTTCCGGCCGACCTGAAATTTTGATAGGATCAATTAGACATCAAGAGCAACATTCCTGTAAAGTTTCAGAGAAGTAGTCGCTACAAGTTTTTACTATATAACTCTATGTAAACAAAGATGGCCGCTGGCAGCAATGTTTAACGTTGAATCAAAACGATTTTTGACTAGGATCAACATCATGTTATGCTGATCATTTTAGAAAAAGTCCCATATCAATATCACTTATAGTTTTCAAGAAGTAGTCGCTACAAACTTATTTTTTAAAAATCTATTTTTAGCTGTGACGGCCATCTTGAATTTCCGGCCGACCTGAAATTTTTCTAGGATCAATTAGACATCAAGAGCAACATTCCTGTAAAGTTTCATGACAATCCGCCAAGTAGTTTCAGAGAAGTAGTCGCTACTAGTTTTTACTATATAACTCTATGTAAACAAAGATGGCCGCTGGCAGCCATGTTTAACGTTGAATCAAAACGATTTTTGACTAGGATCAACATCATGTCATGCTGATCATTTTAGAAAAAGTCCCATATCAATATCACTTATAGTTTTCAAGAAGAAGTCGCTACAAACTTGTATTTTAAAACTCTATTTTTAGCTTTGGCGGCCATCTTGGATTTCACATCAACATGAATTTTTGCTAGGATCAACTAGACTTTATGGTCAACATTTCTGTAAAGTTTCATGAATATCCATCCAGTAGTTTCAGCTGTGAAGTCGCTACAAATAAATTACTATATAACTCTATGTAAACAAAGATGGCCACTGGCAGCCATGTTTAACGTTGAATCAAAACGATTTTTGACTAGGATCAACATCATGTCATGCTGATCATTTTAGAAAAAGTCCCATATCAATATCACTTATAGTTTTCAAGAAGAAGTCGCTACAAACTTGTATTTTAAAACTCTATTTTTAGCTTTGGCGGCCATCTTGGATTTTACATCAACATGAATTTTTGCTAGGATCAACTAGACTTTATGGGCAACATTTCTGTAAAGTTTCATGAATATCCATCCAGTAGTTTCAGCTGTGAAGTCGCTACAAATAAAAGTTTACGGACAGACGGACAGACGGACGACGGACGCCGCACCACGGCATAAGCTCTGCTGATCTCTGATCAGTAGAGCTAAAAACAATTAAATAAAGAAATGAAAAATAAATAAAAAATAATAATAATATAAAAAAAGAAAGTCATAAAATCTGGTCAAGTTTTGCAAAGATCAGATGCAAAATGAAGGCCCTATCTTACGACGAGGCAAATTATAGCATTTAGACAAAATCAAGGGCCATAACTCCGCTGTTACTGGACCGATCTGGCTGGTTTTCGAATTTATTTGAGCTGTCCATGACATTAACAGTCTGATAAAGTTTGGTAAAGATCGGATGAACAATAAAGCCCCTATCATCTTAACGAGGCAAAATATAGCATTTTAAACTAAATCAAGGGCCATAACTCCGCTGTTAATGGTCCGATTTAGCTGATTTTCAAACTTGTCCGAGCTTTCATTGACATTAACAATCTGGTAAAGTTTGGTAAAGATCAGATGAAAAATGAAGGCTCTATCGTCTCAACGAGACAAAAGTTAACGACGGACGGGCGGAAGACGGACAACTCGGCATCCCATAAGCTGGCCTTCAGCCAGTAGAGCTAAAAAATGTATTTTTTGAACTTGCTATTTTGAGATTGCTATTTTGAGATTTTTTATCGGTAAATTTGGCGACCTATATATCTTAAATCTTGAATTTGTTATGAAGGATCCCCAGGACTCGATCTCGCACCATGGGGTATAGTACACTATCTGTGTGCACCATGGGGTATAGTACACTATCTGTGTGCACCATGGGGTATAGTACACTATATGTGTGCACCATGGAGTATAGTACACTATCTGTGTGCACCATGGGGTATAGTACACTATCTGTGTGCACCATGGGTAATCAGGGGTTTTTTTCTGGAAAAGGGGAAGGGGCCTGGGGCCTTTGAGATGGGGAAAATTTCCGCGGGCCGCCGGCGTTTCAGTGAAAAAGGGGAAACAAATTGTAAACAAGTTTAAAGTGCATGATTAACTTTTAATATGGCAAATTCAATTGAATTTGCTATCATACATCTTATGATTATAAGGCCATCACTCTATGTTTAACGTTTTTGAATTCCTCCACCAGATTGTCATAATCTTGATCACTTAAACTACCACTGAAGTCACTGATACGCATTAATGCGTCTAAGGTGTCCTGGGACATGCTTCTTAATTCAGTGGCGATGTCGTTCATCAATTTTGCGCGTATTTTTTGCGTCCGTTTTTCTGATTTTCTTGTTGAATTGCTTCCAGTTATGAGACATTTTTCCGTGACACGCTGGTAAACAAAAGAACGGAATACGGGATGTCGTAAAAGAAATCTCGTAAAGGGAGATCACTGATTTGCGCAGTGCTCTACCTTGATGAGGTTTATTTTACGACATACCGTATTCCGTTCTTTTGTTTACCAGCGTGACTTACTTCCCCTGACAATAGATGACAGCTTTTCGGCAATAATAAAAAACGATGGCCGATTTTCGCATTTCGGCAATTCTTCGGAGGGGAATTTATATTTTTAGGGGAAAAACTATACTTATTTTCCAAGGGGAAGGGGCCGTTAAGCGGCCTCTTCTATAGAAGGAAAAAAAAAACCTGAGTAATAGTACACTATCTGTGTGCATCATGGGGTATAGTGCACTATCTGTGTGCACCATGGGGTATAGTACACTATCTGTGTGCACCATGGGGTATAGTACACTATCTGTGTGCACCATGGGGTATAGTACACTATCTGTGTGCATCATGGGGTATAGTGCACTATCTGTGTGCACCTTGGGGTATAGTGCACTATCTGTGTGCACCATGGGGTATAGTACACTATCTGTGTGCACCATGGGGTATAGTACACTATCTGTGTGCACCATGGGGTATAGTACACTATCTGTGTGTGCACCATGGGGTATAGTACACTATCTGTGTTTCTATTGTAAATTAGTGTGTTCATGGATCACCAAACTTTATGACAGGATGTTATGTAATATTACCTACTTTTATGGCGTACGCTTCTTTTTACCTGCTTTTCACTTGCGGTAAACTCGCCTAACAACAGATCTAGATCTAAATCATCTACATTAACAAAATAGCCTTTTCGACATTCCTTTTAAAGGGACAACACACCCGATTACCGGCAGCTGTAGGCACAGTTCGGCAGCCGTAGGTACAGTTCCCGGTAAAAAAAAACAAGTTTCAAAAGGGTAAGTAAATCTAGTTTTCTGACTTGTTAGCCTTAAACTATTAGAAAAGTGAATCGGCCATTTTAATTTGGAAGGAATGTTGTGTATGTCACCTGATTCCCGTGAAATTTGAACCTATATTATGCGAGTTACGGTAGGTTAAATGTTGAAATTAAGCTAAAAAATGTGATTGTAGAAAGTTAGAGACCTGGTACTCGGTAAATATTCAAGTTTAAGAGATTTCAGACATACTGCTATAAAATATAATCTTTCCTAAAATAAACAGTCCAAATTTTAGCCCACAGAAGATTTTATTTAAAGAGTAGTGGGTTTTTAAACTTGACCGGGTATTAAAAAATGTCAGGAGTACGGTACAGTTCTATTATTTATTGGCAGGTAGCTAGTACAACTCCAAAAAATGGCAGGACTATGGTACAGTTCCAATAAAATCGGACGCTAAAGTCTTTTCTCCTTTGGTATAGTGGTGTAATGTCGAAAACACTAATGAAGAAGTACTGTATATAGAATTATATACATCTTTTGGTCCTTCCACAAACGATTTCTATAAGTATTTAAGAATACCCACCAACCGTAGGGACACGTGAAAATAGGCTCTTTTGAACCTTCATTCCGACGGTACAGTACAGAGAAAGACATATGAATATAGGTCTATATGCCCTTTGAAAACTTTTGAAATAAAGGCTTTTCCGCTTTTAACTCACATTTCAATGTCAAATATAGAGGCGGGGATAATGGCCGTCCCTCGGACTGTGTTCTTGTGTCAATTTTACCGATATCATTCAAGTAGCTTTCTTATTTCCGAAACGATAGCTATTGTGAACTAATGTTGTTCAATGTGCCTAATTGGCTAGTGTGTCTGTGGTTTTCTATCACTTCTTCAGGTTTCTATCACTTCTGGTAGCAGGCGTAGAGCCAGGGATTCCCCCCAGGGGTTCCGAAGTATGGTGAATGAGAAAATGAGAACAAATCCAATCTGGACAAGCACAGGGGTAAAATGTTTAAAGTAGGCCTACACAACAGGATTGACATATTTGCCGGGTGTTAGGGTTAAGGTGCTAGTAAGCTTAATTTAACGTCGCACATGATCAAACATTAACACGAGCTTCACGCTCTTGTGCGAAAAACAAGGTATCCATTAACATATACTTACTCAGTTACACCCATCGATAATTAACCAGTAGCAATGTGGATAAAGTGCCTAAGGACACAACTAAAATGACAGCGGCTCGGATCGAACCCATAGGGCCAAAAATAAAATTATGTTTGTTTCCCCTTCCCGACCCATGCAAAAAAGGGTTGGGTAGGTAGGTAGGTAAACTATTTTTTTTATTTCATTTCTTTTATTTGAGATCAAAACTGGAATACATTCTTTGGTCAGACACTCGTACCCACCCTATACAAAAAAAAAAAAAAAAAAAAAAAATATATATATTTTTTTTTTTTTCGCCAGTGTCGAAAAAATAATTCGGGTCGCGGCAATTTCGGTGGGTCGGTCGGGAAGGGGAAACAAACATAATTTTATTTTTGGCCTAGACTCCACAACCAAGGGAATGCTGCAATGGGGATACACAAGTGATAAACAGCTACAGATCAGCACTAGTACTACTATGATACTAATACTACAATGGTCAATGACATTGGGTAGATGCCAATGCATGCAAATAAAGGAGAAACTTATAACAAAATGTTTGAAAAAATTTAATAAGACGAGAACATGGCCGTCCAGTTGTTGTATATAACACCATTTATTCCTTAATACTGTACTTTCATTACACAATTGTAACATAAGAAATTTCATTTCCAATAGTAATCGGTGGACGTTTGCACTCACATATATCTCTGCTAACTACTAAATTACAAGATTTTGGTAAAACCTGTTAAATTGGATTATGTTTGTCTGATACTTTAATTTCTTGTGTAAATATAATTCTCAGAATATCTGCAAATTAGATGTTGCAAGATTTGAAATAATGCATGAAAACAATTTAGTTTTAATCGGGATTATTTTACTACCGAATAATACGTACTTAGGTCTCCTCAATCGATACGTATATGTAAACATTTGAAGCTCGATAGCAGAAAATTACTAAACATTATAACTCATAGAAAAACAATTTGAAAATATTGAATATCGGTCTATTTTTTTATCTTTGCGGATCACGCAAAAGGATTTATTATAAACATCGTCATAAACTTTTTTTTGAATAATCACGTGACCTAACCGCCCTACTTTCTTTGAAGTTGACATATTCAAATGAGGAATTGAATTGAATTGGATTTTATAGTCGCACCAACAGCTAAGGTCATGTGGTGACTTTCCAGCTTCCACTGGTGGAGGAAGACCCCAGGTACCCCATTTTCGTGCACGGGCGGGCACCTGGATAGAACCACCGACATTCCGCAAGCCAGCTGGATAGCTTCCTCACATAAAGATTCCTAGGCCCCTGAGGGATCGAACCTACAGCGGTGAGGGGCAAGTGATTGCAAGTCAGAGACTCTAACCACTCGGCCACGGACGCCCCTATCAAATGAGGAACGAGTGTACTCTGGATAGAGATTGTTCAGATACGAGTGGCCTTAAAACGTAATTAATGTGATGTGTTCAATATACAATAATTAAAATTAAGCTATCTATTCCAAAACTTCTAAATACCAAACGCCAGTTGTCATAAATGCTAAATTTGGTTCAATTTTAGTATTGGTTTATTATACTTACGACAACATTACCATTGCTTTACTCAACTTGCATAAGTCCACGAGTGGAAAAAATTCCCTTCCCGGGACTGCGGCCCGATAAGGGAGCCGCTAATAGGTTAACCCAATACCTCCGAAATCAGAACGAGGCTTACTTCCTCTTATTCCGGAAATTCTAATTAAGGAGGGGTGGGATTAATGTTGTCGTAAGTATAATAAACCAATACTAAAATTGAACCAAATTTAGCATATTGGTATATTGATTACTTACGACAACATTACCATTGCGACTTTAACAAAATTAACATGGGGTGGAAATAAGTAGCCTGTTATGATAGGTAGAATGTATCAAGGGAATTTGAACAAACTAAAACTAACAAGCAAAGGGAAATGATCAAACCTGCTATAATCGCAAGAAATTAGAGCAGATTAGAAACTGCAGAAACAACTAACTGACACTCACCCATATATAGGGGTCCTGCTTGGTTCACAATACACAAATTGAAGGAGACTCCATGACATCTCCAGAAGAGGTGAAAATAACATGGTGAATGTGGCACGTGCAGTCCTATTCCCAAGTACATGTAGAAGTTCGGAACCTCTACTACACCCGTAGCTAATTCAAAGGTGTAAATTGTCAAATATGGTACATTAAACCGTCCGTCTGTCAAGAAGGTCAAGGGCAATTAAGCCCAGCACCATTGAATAATCGACAATATCAAGCATATCTATCAGAAGAATATGTTTGTATTAAATTGATTGTTAATAGAGAACCAGTATCAATAAATCCCAATTAGATACTTACATAAACAGTTTAAGTTTCATATAATTAACTGTATAGGCAATAAACTATAAACACAAAGTAACATTTAACTGTGTGCAAATGGGTAAAATAAAACATGCATATGGGAAACATTTTAACCAGCTATAACAGTAACCATCGGTAAGGCTGGTACATGCAAAACATGCATATGTAATAAAGTTTGGTTCGAAACCCGAAAGTTAGTGACTTGCAGACAACCTAGTCATCTAACTGGTCGGGTAGCGAAGCTCCGATGATGAACTGGGCAGCAACCAAAGGACCCAGAGCAGCCAATTTGTTATTGAGCTGGGAACAATCCCTTAGGTAGAATCTAACAAAGGGGTTGTCCGAATTCCAGCAGCATGCTTTTAGAATGCATTCTAAGTGAATTGAATTAGACCCTGCTAAGGATGAAGACAAAGCTCTGACTTCATGCGCTGTAGGGTTTGACCCTGGTAGATCGGTCTTTTGCACATTATAGGCCACTTTAATGGTTTCCCCAATCCATCTAGAAATGGAAGCCAAAGAAATTTCTTTAGTAGCGTGCAGAAAAAGTGGCAGAAAAAGTCTCTTTCTGCCCCGCCGCCAAAACCCTGAGTGCTCCAGGTAGATTCTTAAAGCCCTAACCGGACAGAGGCTAAAAGAAATGGTAGCACCTGAGGGGGGTAGAGCCGGAATAACCAGTGGTAAGCTATGAACTGAAGGTCGCTGGTTCTTAGCCAAAAACCTGGTAAGAATGTATGGTAACTGAAGACCCGTCTGCAGCAAAAGCAATAGATTCTTCAGTCCCCCGTAACTGACTGGTGATAGAGCCAGTAGGAGGAGCCTCTAACTTCTGAGATGGGCAGATGAACGTTACAAGGTGAATATGGTACCATCATGAGTCCTTCAATTCGGTCAAGGACAATAAGTCCACCACCATCTAAAGTCATAATCGACAATTTCAAGCAAATCTATGGAACAGAAATTGCTAGTATTACTAGATCATCTAAATAAGTATGGACCACTTGATTCAAAAACTTACAATAACAACTTCATAACTGAGGTGTAAACACATTTTGAACATTGTGATATGAAGTGCTTACCAACCAAGATAAGCAAAAAATAAATAAAACTGCAATTGATTATTATGCCTACCGTTATAGACTTAGGCAAGGCCAAGTCAGCTAACTGGTAGAGGAGCACAACCTAATGACTGACTGGATCTAGTGAAAACAATATTTACGATAGAACGTAACAAATAATTTGTGAATTTTAAGTCAAATAAATGCTCTGACTTGTGCAGTCTTATTGGAATTGAATAGGGTATATACCCAGACAAAAATCAGTCAGTTTGTTACTGGAATCTCTCTAGAAAAAGGTAAAAAGAGATCCCTCTAGTAGCATTAGAGTGAAACGACTAAGATGGAAGTGTAATAAGAACTGCTCTACACTATTCTGCCAAGCTAAACCTCCGTGCCCTCAGAGTAACCCAGTGAAGGGCCTCCTGGAGGTACACTTATGTGAACTATTACCGAAAATTAGTCTGAGATGTAGTTGAACAGACAAACTGCATACTGATTCGGAATGGAGGATAGTGGCAGATGTAGAATGTAACCATGGTAACCTCACTTAGGGGTTAACGCAGTGGTGAAGACACCAAGATGGACAGAAGTGCTGAGACAAGGGAACCCTATTAAAATTAAAATAATAGAATTTATTTATTAAGGATAACACATTAAGTAAGTGAACAAATCTTACATGTGGCCCTTAAGGAACAACTTTAGGGTTACCAAAGCCAACCTGAGAGACCCTTAAAAATGCATTAAGGGTAGCTCTACTAAACCCCTAGACCACGGCAGAAAGTCACCTTGAATGTGGCTGTGCACATGCACGCGCCCCCCCCCCCCCCCCCACTTTTGTTCTGATCACGGCAGAATGTCACCTTGAATGTGGTTGTGCACCCGCACCCACCTCCACTTTTGTTAAAGTAAAAAGGCCAACGAGACTTTAACCTAGCATGTAGATCTAGCCGAAAAGAACTGTGTCTCCGTACGAATGTGGCATATATAGAAACAATAAATAAAGAGATGCGCCACATTTATCTCAAAACCGCCTGAGGGTAAGACTTCAACGAGGAGAAGTCCGGTTCCTAAGGCATAATTAATTTACGGATTAGAAGCCGGGCCTAAAAATCAGTATAGCCTACCAAGACGTTAGGAACATAATCATACTGATAAAACCAGTGATTCATTTTGAAATCTGCTTTAATAAGACCCTGGGACTCACATATTTTGAAACAATGGGTCCAAACTAAAAAACAATGGGTCGAAAGATTTTTTCAAATCAAATTTTGTTAAATATAATTTATATAACCAGTGTTTCATTACGAATTCAGTCTGAATTAGTCCCTAGAACTCACATAGATCCGAACAATGAGTCCCATAAAATTGGTTCTGTGATGGTGTTGACAACAGTTTGTCGAAGATTCAAAACAGAATTAAAAAGACTAGAATATAGGCTAGGCCAAGTGACTTTGATTTGCCTTATTTTAATTGTTCATTCTTCTTCTTTAGATTAAGTTACCGTGTAGAATTTTCTTAAATTAGTTTTCAGATTCAATTGATGCATGCCATGGGATGCACATTTTTGAAATGATGGGTCCACAGAAAAAAGTGTGAGTCGGGGACTCGGGATGCGTAGCAAATGAAACGCTGTAGACCTACTCTAAACTGGCAGAAACACTAGGATACTGTATCCTGGTTCTCGCAAGACTAAAAAGGGAGGAGAATGAACAAACTACGCGAACTATCATCAGTACCCTTAGGGTAATGGAGAGTGAACCCTGGCACTACAGCCCATTAACTGTATGACTGTATGGAGGAGTGGGTAGGGTAAGGAATCTAGAAAGTGATCCTAGCTGCAAGAACTGGAGACAATAACGTCAAAAGCGGCATTACGTAATTGTCGATATTTCACAAGTGAAACACAACCATGAAATATAAGGTTTATCATAAAATCCACAATAAAAACAAAAAGACCGTTATCTTGTGGCTGGTATGGGGCACGAACTAGGGACTCCTCGCTACAGGGGGAAAGTATGTGCCACTGTAAATAATAAAAGCTATTGCAAATATAAACCTACCTCAACAAAGGTGGTGATATAATTTGATATCATTAACTTACAAATAAGCGGCCCACAGAGCAAAGTAGTGGGGTATTTGATAGATACTGTATACAATATTAGTAAAAGTATCCATATCAACCGGGCAGGGCTTTTAAGAAAGCGCTTATTTCTCTTTTTGGGAAAAATACAAGGTTTCATAAATTAAGTAAATATGACATTAATATACTTTATTTATATTGTCATCCATTATTTACCATAATTATTAACTTCCATGTTGGAATTTACTTAGCAGCCAAAAACACACTGCAGAATTCATGCTTTTTCTCAAATTCTGAGAGACTGTTGTTTTCCGATTGGGAAATATTTTTGCCACAGTTGGGAAAAAACAGTCCAATTTTCTGTTGGGAAGATACCCTTTACAGGCCTCTATTATATAAGGTAAAAAAGCCCTGCCGGGTAGACGAGTCTAAGTAGCAGGGGGAAATAACCCCCCATCTCTTAATGACACCCTTGGATATAAATATTACTGCCGCTAAATAAAATAAATGCTTATATACCTGCAAGTCTGTTGAGCATGAACATAAACAACAGACCTGCAGTCATCATCTATTAAACCGTAACCAGGGCAGGAAACGGTTGCAGAGTTACTTGTCCATAATCCACAGATCATGGCGGAGAAACCGTAGTAACTAAAATCATCCTAGATAGGTCAATTCTTGTGACAGACCTCGAGAGTAGGTACTGACTTCTAACGAGGTTACCTGCAAACTAGTTCAATAGTTAAGTCCATAAGGACAGAAAAGAACAAAGTCATTCACTAAGAATCTTTAGTTAAAGACAAGTATCGGATTACTCCGTAGTGGGTATAAGCAAGACCACGAGAGGAATATACTTTAAATTTAAATACTCTGTAAGGATTATTAGTAAACACATAGATCCTAAAGATACAAAAGCATTCAATAAGGATCTAAAATCGATAACAAAGGCAGACAATGCTAAAGAAGTGTTTATAAATAAAAGGACTTCACTCTTGGAATGCGGTTATCATACCAAAGAGAAAAGATTATCCCAATAACAGCACTGTCTAGGAATTATGATTTTCTAAAGAGGTCTAAGTCCTATTGTTGCAAGTGTTTCCGACATAACACTGAAAAGAAGAACAAGAAAGTGTCCCGGACACATTTTATAATCCATATGTTATCTAAATTGCTATCATATGATTTGATTTACTGTTTGTTCCTTGTCATGTTCACATTGTTATGAATATTAAAATAAAATATTCTATTCTATTGAATCTGCGATTATACAACACGTAAGAAAATATAATAACAGAAGGTAGTCCATGACTAAGAAGAAACAGTCCAGACTCTATTGTGCCCATCGCGGAGGGGCCACCCTGTCGCGCCTGTTGGTGGAGGGACTTTAACCTCAGAACAACACGCACACACATGACTAAGAAGTATTACCTGAATAATCAGTTACCCCTGTGCCTGGACTGTCGGGAAGGTGACCTAGATGAGTCCGAGTCGGAGCTGTTCTGAGGACCTTCCGCAACCCTTTAGGGAGAGTCTCTGCCAACACCGTGGTCCCCCCCATTACCAGTCAGCTAACTGAACAAGGGTTGAAAGGGGAACCAGGTATCTCTTTTCTCTTCTTCTCTGCCACCACCGTGATCCCCCCCATTACCGGCCAGCTAACTGGGACAAGGGTTGAAAGGGGAACCAGGCAGTTTCCGTCTGGGTTGGGGTTTATCCTGGGCGTAAGGGGTACTCATTTCCCCCTTCGAGCAGGACTCCCCACCCAGCGGTGGCTTGGTCACTTGCGACATAATGCGCTAAAAATAGAAAAAGTACGACAGCGAGTGCTAGACACACGAACTGTAAATGTAGAAAAGGTGTATAACGATAAAGAAATACCAAAATAAAGTCAACAAAACACAAAACCCGTTGAAGAAACGCAAAATTGAGCCACTCGAAATTACCTGATCCTTTCGAAATCAGCGCGAGTGGAATAAGAGGAAGTAAGCCTCGTTCTGATTTCGGAGGTATTGGGTTAACCTATTAGCGGCTCCCTTATCGGGCCGCAGTCCCGGGAAGGGAATTTTTTCCACTCGTGGACTTATGCAAGTTGAGTAAAGCAATGGTAATGTTGTCGTAAGTAATCAATATACCAATATGGTGAATTATAAAAAGGGGACGTAACTCAGGTTTTCTTAAATACTTATAGAAATCGTTTATGGAAGGACCGAAGATGTACATAATTATATATACAGTACTTCTTTATTAGTGTTTTCGAAATAACACCACTATACCAAAGGAGAAAAGACTTTAGCGTCCGATTTTATTGGAACTGTACCATACTCCTGCCATTTTTCAATACCCGCAACTCTTATAATAAAATGTTCTGTGGGCTAAAATTTGGACTGTTTATTTAGGAAGATTATATTTTATTGCGGTATGTCTTTAAACTCGACAATTTACCGAGTACCAGGTCTCTAACTTTCTACAATCACATTTTTTAGCTTAATTTCAACATTTAACCTACCGTAACTCGCATAATATAGGTTCAAATTTCACGGGAATCAGGTGACATACACAACATTCCTTCCAAATTAAAATGGCCGATTCATTTTTCTAATAGTTTAAGGCCAACAAGTCAGAAAACTAGATTTACTTACCCTTTTGAAACTTGTTTTTTTTTACCGGGAACTGTACCTACGGCAGCCAAACTGTGCCTACGGCTACCGGTAATCGGGTGTGGACAATGTCCGTCACTTTTAGCTTATAAAACATGAAATAATTACGTTGACAAACATTAAACACTACCATTTTTGAATAATTACTAAATAAAAATAAGATTGTTTGACGGAATTCAATAGCGGTACAAAACAAAAGAAGTACCTCTTTGTGAGTTTGAACTCGCAGCCCAAACTAAAATTACACTCGCGGGTAATAATAGTGAGAGCGCAATAGTCAAGAACACTACTAACTGAGCTATATTACGCAGTACATACTACTAATGCGCTAATAGCTGTCACGTGAACTGCGTAAATATTGTGGGACTCATATTGGTTACAAACAATAAATAAAACTTATTTTTTTCAAAAACTCAGAATATATTACTACATACTTGTTTGGGTCTTTGCTCAGGTTTACATTTCATTGAATAACTAGAAAATGTGTCCATGGGACACAAATTCCCCGCTAAAGGGTCATAGGTTGCTTAAAAAATGGAGTAACAAAATGTTAAGTATAATATTAAAAGGCAAGTTATATTCTGCTTATGTAGATGCATGTGCATGTTTTTTGTATGTGCTAAAGCTGGCTTATTTCGAACTTGTCCCAGCTGTCACTGGTATTAACAATCTGGTAAAGTTTCGTAAAGATCGCATGAAAAATGAAGGCCCTATCATCTTAACTAGGCAAAATATAGCATTTTTAACTAAATGGTCCGATCTGGCTGGTTATCGAACTTGTCCGAGCTTTCATTCATATAAACAACCTGGTAAAGTTTCGTAAAGATCGGATGAAAGATGAAGGCCCTATCGTCTTAACGAGGCAAAATATAGCATAGCAAGTATCGAACTTGTCCGAGCTTTCGTCCGAGCTTTCATTTATATAAACAATCTGGTAAAGTTTGGTAAAGATCGGACGAAAGATGAAGGCCCTATAATCTTAACGAGGCAAAATATAGCATTTTTGGCTCAAGTTTGACTAGCTTTAAAATAAATCAAACTTTCATTAATATAAACACTCAAACTAAGTTTTACATGTGACCCAGGGGCAGAACAAAATTTGACCCCAGGATCACCATTTGAACAAACTTGGTAGAGGACCATAAGCTGAGTGTAAATACAAAATATTAAACTGTTGGCTCTTGTAGTTTCAGAGAAGAAAATTTTTAAGTTTTTCCATATATAAGTCTATGCAAAACATGTGACCCCTGGAGTGGGGCCAAATTTGACCTCAGCGTCACCATTCAAACAAATTTGGTAGAGGACCATATGCTCAGTAAATAAAAAATATTAAACCTTTGACTCTTGTAGTTTCAGAGAAGATTTTTAAAGTTTTTCCCTATATATAAGGGTCATCATTTGAACAAAACTGGTAGCGGATCCATAAGCTGATAATAAATAAAAAAGATTAAGGTAAACCTTTTATCTCTTGTAGTTTCAGAGAAGATTTTTGAAGTTCTTCGCTATAACTCTATGTAAAACTGATCCTACAAGGGCCCCTAAGCTCCCCATTAAAGGAAAAAATGAACCCATAAACCAATGGTTCTTGTGAGAAAAACAAATAATACTAAAAACAAAAACTATGTAAAACTGATCCAACAAGGGCCCCTAAACTCCCAATTAAAGAAAAAAAAATGAACTCATGAACAAAGGTTTATTATGAGGAAAAAAAATAAAAATAAAAATAAACAAGAGGTCAATGACCTTGAAGCTCTACTGATTGATTTTGATTTCAGGAAGTAGTCGCTACAGACTTGTTTTTTGAAAAATTATTTTTAGCCGTGGCAGCCATCTTGAATTTCCGGCAGACCTGAAATTTTGCTAGGATCAATTAGACATCAAGAGCAACATTCCTGTGAAGTTTCATGAAAATCCGTCATGTAGTTTCAGAGGAGTAGTCGCTACAAGTTTTCATCATATAACTCTATGTAAACAAAGATGGCCACTGGCAGCCATGTTTAACGTCAAATCAAAATAATGGTTGACTCTGATAAGCATCATGTCATGCTGATCATTTTACAAAAAGTCCCATATCAATATCACTTATAGTTTTCAAGACGTAGTCCCTTCAAACTTCTTTTTTAAAAATCTATTTTCAGCTGTGGTGGCCATCTTGAATTTCTTGCAGACCTGAAACTTTGCTAGGATCAATTAGACATTAAGAGCAACATTCCTGTAAAGTTTCATGAAAACCCGCCATGTAGTTTCAAAGGAGTAGTCGCTACAAGTTTTTACTATATAACTCTATGTAAACAAAGATGGCTGCTGGCAGCCATGTTTAACGTTGAATCAAAACAACTTTTGACAAGGACCAACATCATATCATGCTGATCATTTTAGAAAAAGTCCCATATCAATTTCACTTATAGTTTTCAAGAAGTAGTCGCTACAAACTTGTATTTTGAAAAATTATTTTTAGCCGTGGCAGCCATCTTGAATTTCCGACCGACCTGAAATTTTGCTAGGATCAATTAGACATCAAGAGAATCATTCCTGTTAAGTTTCATGAAAATCCGCCAAGTAGTTTCAAAGGAGTAGTCGCTACAAGTTTTTACTATATAACTCTATGTAAACAAAGATGGGCAGCCATGTTTAACGTTGAATCAAAACAATTTTTGACAAGGACCAACATCATATCATGCTGATCTTTTTAGAAAAAGTCCCATATCAATATCACTTATAGTTTTCAAGAAGTAGTCGCTACAAACTTCTTTTTTAAAAATCTATTTTTAGCTGTGGCGGCCATCTTGAATTTCTGGCCGACCTGAAATTGTGCTAGGATCAATAAGGCATTAAGAGCAACATTCCTGTAAAGTTTCATGAAAATCCGCCAAGTAGTTTCAAAGGAGTAGTCGCTACAAGTTTTTACTATATAACTTTATGTAAACAAAGATGGCCGCTGGCAGCCATGTTTAACGTTGAATCAAAACAATTTTTGACAAGGACCAACATCATATCATGCTGATCATTTCAGAAAAAGTCCCATATCAATATCACTAATAGTTTTCAAGAAGTAGTCGCTACAAACTTGAATTTTGAAAAATTATTTTAAGCCTGGGCGGCCATCTTGAATTTCCGGCCGACCTGAAATTTTGCTAGGATCAATTAGACATCAAGAGCAACATTCCTGTGAAGTTTCATGAAAATCCGTCAAGTAGTTTCAGAGGAGTAGTCGCTACAAGTTTTCATTATATAACTCTATGTAAACAAAGATGGCCGCTGGCAGCCATGTTTAACGTCGAATCAAAACGATTTTCGACAAGGACCAACATCATGTCATGCTGATCATTTTAGAAAAAGTCCCATATCAATATCACTTATAGTTTTCAAGAAGAAGTCGCTACAAACTTGTTTTTTAAAAACCTATTTTTAGATCTGGCGGCCATCTTGGATTTCACATCAACATGAATTTTTGCTAGGATCAACTAGACTTCATGGGCAACATTTCTGTAAAGTTTCATGAAAATCCATTCAGTAGTTTCAGAGGAGTAGTCGCTACAAAAAAAAGTTTACGGACAGACAGACGGACGGACAGACAGACGGACGGACGACGGACGCCGCACCACGGCATAAGCTCTGCTGATCTCTGATCAGTAGAGCTAAAAACAAGAGGTCAATGACCTTGAAGCTCTACTGATTGATTTTGTTTTCAGGAAGAAGTCGCTACAAACTTGTTTTTTGAAAATCTATTTTTAGCAGTGGCGGTCATCTTCAATTTCCGGCCGACCTGAAATTTTGCTAGGATCAATTAGACATCAAGAGCAACATTCCTGTGAAGTTTCATGAAAATCCATCAAGTAGTTTCAGAGGAGTAGTCGCTACAAGTTTTCATTATATAACTCTATGTAAACAAAGATGGCCGCTGACAGCCATGTTTAACATTGAATCAAAATAATGTTCGACTCGGATAACCATCATGTCATGCTGATCATTTTAGAAAAAGTCCAATATCAATATCTCTTATAGTTTTCAAGAAGTAGTCGCTACAAACTTATTTTTTAAAAATTTATTTTTAGCCGTGGCGGCCATCTTGAATTTCCGGCCGACCTGAAATTTTGCTAGGATCAATTAGACATCAAGATCTACATTCCTGTGAAGTTTCATGAAAATCCGTCAAGTAGTTTCAGAGGAGTAGTCGCTACAAGTTTTCATTATATAACTCTATGTAAACAAAGATGGCCGCTGGCAGCCATGTTTAACGTCGAATCAAAACGATTTTCGACAAGGACCAACATCATGTCATCCTGATCATTTTAGAAAAAGTCCCATATCAATATCTCTTATAGTTTTCAAGAAGTAGTCGCTACAAACTTATTTTTTAAAAATCTATTTTTAGCCGTGGCGGCCATCTTGAATTTCCGGCCGACCTGAAATTTTGCTAGGATCAATAAGATATCAAGAGCAACATTCCTGTGAAGTTTCATGAAAATCCGTCAAGTAGTTTCAGAGGAGTAGTCGCTACAAGTTTTCATTATATAACTCTATGTAAACAAAGATGGCCGCTGGCAGCCATGTTTAACGTCGAATCAAAACGATTTTTGACAAGGACCAACATCATGTCATGCTGATCATTTTAGAAAAAGTCCCATAGCAATATCTCTTAGAGTTTTCAAGAAGTAGTCGCTACAAACTTGTTTTTTAAAAACCTATTTTTAGATTTGGCGGCCATCTTGGATTTCACATCTACATGAATTTTTGCTAGGATCAACTAGACTTCATGGGCAACATTTCTGTAAAGTTTCATGAAAATCCATTCAGTAGTTTCAGAGGAGTAGTCGCTACAAAAAAAAAGTTAACGGACAGACAGACGGACGGACAGACGGACAGACGGACGGACGACGGACACCGCACCACGGCATAAGCTCTGCTGATCTCTGATCAGTAGAGCTAATAAAAAAATAAGAAAAAATCAAGAGGCCCAAGAGGGCCTGTGGACACTCTACTGGCTCAAGATAAAGTTTATGTATAAGGGGCCATAAGTCTTTCAAAAATAATTCAACCTGAACATGGCAATGACAGGTGCAACTAGGCTTAGTACTGATCATTCTCGCCAAGATTCGCTGAAATCTGGCAAAGAGTTCAGAAGAGACTAATCTGGACAAAGTTTGTGTATTAAAACATTTAAAGGGTCACAACTCTGCCAAAAATCATTCAACCGAAATATGGCGATGATATGCACAACTAGGCTTGATACTGATCATCCTTGTCAAGTTTCATCTATATCCAGCCAGGTGTTCAGGAGAACTAGCCCGGAAAAAAATTGTGGTATCAAAATCCTTTAAAGGGCCATAACTCTGCCAAATATCTGTAAACCTGAACGTGACAATGACATGCACAACTAGGCTTGGTGCTGATCATCCCAGCAAAGTTTCATTGAAATCTGGCGAGGGGTTCAGGAGAAGTAGATCAGACAAAGTTTGTGTATTAAAACCTTTAAAGGGCCATAATTCTGCCCAAAAAAATCATTTAACCGGAATACGCCAATGATTTGCAAAACTAGACATGGAATTGATCATCCCTAAAAAATTCGTTTAAATCCGGCCAGAGGTTCAGGAGAACTAGTCAGAACAAAGATTGTGTATCAAAACCTTTAAAGGGCCCTTACTCCGCCAAAAATCATTCAACCGGAACACGGCGATGATGTGCACAACTAGATAAAGAATCGATCATTCTTAAAGTTTCGTTTAATCCGGCCAGGGGTTCAGGAGAACTAGTCAGAACAAAGTTTGTGTACCTTTAAAGGGCTATAACTCTGCCAAAATCATAGAACTTGAACACGGTGACTATGTACAACTAGGTTTGGTACTGATCATCCCTGCAAAGTTTCAATGAAATCCGGCCAAATGAAGGCCCTTTCGTCTTAATGAGGCCACGATATAGCATATTTCAGAAAATCAAGGGCCATGACTTCGATGTAAATGGTCCAATCTGGATGGTTTTCGAACTCGTCCCAGCTTTCATCGATATTAACAATCTGGTAAAGTTTCTTAAAGATCAGATGAAAGATGAAGGCCCTATCGTCTTAACGAGGCAAAATATAGGATTATTAACTAAATCAAGAGCCATAACTCCACTAATACAGGTCCGATCTGGCTGGTTTTCGAACTTGACCGAGCTTTCATTGATATGCATAATCTCGTAAAGTTTCATAAAGATCGCATGAAAAATGAAGGCCCTATAATCTTAACGAGGCAAAATATAGCATTTTTAACTAAATCAAGGGCCATAACTCATCCGTTACTGGTCCGATCTGGCTGGTTTTCGAAATTGTCTGAGCTGTCATTGATATAAACAATCAGGTAAAGTTTTGTAAAGATCAGATGAAAGATAAAGGCCCTATCGAATTAACGAGGCAAAATATAGCATTTTTAACTAAATCAAGGGCCATAACTCTGCTGTTAATGGTCCGATCTAGCTGGTCGTCGAATCTGTCCGAGCTTTCATTTATATAAACAATCTGGTAAAGTTTGGTAAAGATTGGATGAAAGATGAAGGCCCTATTGTCTTAATGAGGAAAAATATAGCATTGTTAACTAAATTAAGGGCAATAACTCCGCTGTTAATAGTCCGATCTAGCTGGTTTTCGAACTCGTCCGAGCTTTCATTGATATTAACAATATGTGCAAGTTTGGTAAAGATCAAGTAATAAATGAAGGTGCTAGAGTGTTCACAAGGCTTTATATGGCATTTTCAGCAAAAACAAGGGTCATAACCCCGTTGAAATGATTTTGATCTTTGCCGGTTTTCGAACTTGTTCAAGCTTTCATTATATAAAAGACACTGGCAAAGTTAAGTAAAGATCCGTTTAATATTGAAGGCCCTAGAGTGTTCACAAGGCAGAAAATAGCATTTTTCAAGAAAAACAAGGGCCATAAGCTCCGGGTGTTACTGATCTGATTTAGCTGGTTTTTCGAACTTGTCCGAGCTTTCATTGATATTAACAATATGTGGAAGTTTGGTAAAGATCAAATATATAGAAGGGTGCTATGAGTGGTTACAAGGCAGAAAATGCCATTTTTCAGAAAAACAAGGGCCATAAACTCCGGTGTTACTGACCCAATTCAGCCGATTTTCGAATTTGTCAAGCTATAAATTGGTATTAACAAATCAAGTTTGGTAACGATCAAATAATAAATGAAGGTGCTAGAGCATTCACTATGCAGAACACAGCAATTTTCAGAAAATCAAGGGCAATAAACTCCGGTGTTACTGATCCATTTGGCTGGTTTTCGAACTTGTTCGAGCCTTCATTGATATTAACAATCTGTTTAAGTTTGGTAAAGATCAATAATAAATGAAGGTGCTAGAGTGTTGTCACAAGGCTCAATATGGCATTTTTTCAGCAAAACAAGGGCCATAACTCCGGTAAAATTATTCCGAGTGGCGGCTGGTTTTCAGACTTGTCCGAGCTTTCATTGATATTAACAACCTGTTAATGTTTGGTAAAGATCGATGAAAAATTAAGGCCCATATTGGTAGGTAACAAACAAAGTTAACGACGGACGACGGACGTACGGACGGACGGGACAACTCGTCATCCCATAAACTCTGCTGGCCTTACATATGTGTAAGAATTGACTAAAAAACAAACATGTAAAAAAAAAAGAAAAAAGATTTTCAAGTGGGGGGTGGGGGTGGGCGGGAGCGGCGGTGAGAGGCGGGAGTGGGTTTGGGGTGGCGAGGGGATAAGTGCAACATATATGTGTAAGAATTGACTAAAACAACAAAGAAACATGTAAAAAAAAATAATAAATAAATTTTGAAGTGGGGGGGGGAGCGGTGGTGAAGAGGGCGGGGGAGGTGGTGGTTGTGGGGGGGGAGGGGAAAACATATATGTGTAAGAATTGACTAAAACAACAAAGAAATATGTAAAAAATAATAAAAAAGTTTCAAGTGGGGGGGGGGGGGGGGAGGGGACGAGGGCAACATATATGTGTAGAATTGACTATAACAACAAATATGTAAAAATATATATATATAAATTTTCAAGTGGAGGGGGTGGGGGGTGGGGGGAGGGGGGATTGGAGCGGTTGTGAAAGGCGGGAGGGGGGAAAACATATATGTGTAAGAATTGACTAAAACAACAAATATGTAAAACAAGAGGCCCAAGAGGCCTGTGGGACGCTCTACTGGCTAACATGGCTCTTATAATATCAATGAAGCGAGTGACTGCTATTTATGTTTTCTTAAAGTTTTTGAGCAAAAAACAGCTTTTTAACTAAATCAAAGGGCCATAACAAAAGAATCTGGTAAAGTTTGGTAATGATCAGATGAAAAATGAAGGCCCTACCATATTAACGAGGCAAAATATAGTATTTTTAACTAAATCAAGAGCCATAACTCCTCTGTTGACTAGT